>JABUQX010008752.1:0-12500 GCA_015478945.1 Trachelipus rathkii
CTGTTAACGCTTAACCAAACGCTATCTCACACAATAGACATACTGAAACTTAACTAATTACCAAATGGCCCTGGGGGGATAAAAAATAAGCGTACTAGTTCTTACTATGTTGAAGCGATGTCTATAAATCATATGCTAATTGATTTTACATTAATCACAGTAGTAGTGCAAAATGCTACCACAAAAATTGGTTAATTACATACGACGTAAATTAGTACCTACGTAATATAGGTTGCCACATCAATTAAGCTAACATGACGTAACAGAACTAAGAAAATAATGTGCAACGAGAAACCTGACATCCTATCTAATAATCTGGCTATTCATGTAACAAAGTCTTCATACTTGGCAACAGTAGTAACTCCACTATTACATATGCAAAAAGCGTAACCTATTTAGCCTTTTCAAGCAGTCTCTAACATACTCAGTTTAATTTACATTAACACAGTACATACTTTATCAAGAATTTATCAATATCCTGACCTAACATTGTAATGAACTAAAGAATATGAACCCACCGACACACATCACACCAGCACTCAACATCACGACAACACACACACCAGTCACACACCCACACAACACAATACAAAACATTACGCAATAATAAAACCTAAAAATATTTTAGGTGTGATCTCTTTTAGGCTTCCGCCATCCCCTTTTAGATAATAACAGTACAAAGATGAAAATGATTTTATGCTATATCCTTGCATAAAGTGATGCAATACGTTGTTATAACTTTAAAAAACTGGTAATCTGGCAACTGCGATGCAGTACCAAAGGTGAATTGGCAACGACTGTATAGATTTGGGAACTGAGTTATATATAAATCAGTGAGCACTCGATGGGTTATTCATAATCAAGAGCTCTTACGAACAACACTTACGACCTTAGCTGATCCTGTTGTATCATGTAGCCAGTTTTTTTATATCTACTCACATGAGGATTTTTTCAAACAATACTTATGCACAGGACTAGGTAAGATTCTCTTTATATTAGTATTTTTGCTCATGTTAAAATAACATTGTTAATACATTCTGATAATAGATTATCAACGTAAGTAAAATTAAGAACTCATTAATTAAAGAATAAAGGGAAAATATTATGCACATAACTAAAAAAATTATTTTTCAGAAACGTGTTGAATATACAGCCATCCAATTGAGTAAAAAGCATCCCTACGTGACGTCATCATCGCCCCCTTTAAAAAAATGGGTATGTTGTGGTTGCAGTGGTGTATTAAAATATATTATAATAGTAGGTTTATGCTAGAAATAGCTAGTTGAAACTAATATAGTATATTGTATAATGACAAATTGTTGAAAATCTTGATTTCAGTTGTCTCTATGATGCTATCAAAAATATCCAGAAGATGAACTACTTATTTAACGGACCAGCTAGCCCTTCGATGATGATGCTGAGTATAAGAAGAGGTAAAACCACGTCAAGAACGGACATAAACCATATCTTCTGAGGAAACTTAAAACGTCAATTGAACGTCATACCTATGAAGTTTAATGTTATGAGAAAAGTTTTTTCTATGGACACAAGAGATCTTGAGCCTCTTAAGAGGGTTGTGAGTGAACGTCATTAATGTTGTATTGAACAAGACTTAATTATGAACAGGCCCGTATGAGGGTGGAATTAACTTCACTTTGTGATGATCATCGCTTCTGACAGCGGAAATACTGACGTAAAATATCAGCTACGGGAATAACTGGATTAATATTGGGGTAAAGAATGATAGACGCTTGGAAGGATCATTTCCGTCCGGTGACAAGGCAACCTTTACCAATCAAAGTAGTAGCTACTTGTGGTTCATCGTTAGCTAAAGGCAAAGGCGTTGAAACTGTGAAACCGAATGCATTCGAGCCAGATCTTAGTTTCAAACAAATCGTACAGCATAGTAAAGTCACTGAGAAAGGCCAATGTTAGGGTGTGGCCTTTAAAGCCGTTGTTTTTGTTTAGAAAAAATACGCGAGAGCATGTGTAGAGGTCCAGAGTATTCAGAAAGCTCTCTACATTTGAGAAGAGGCAAAAAGCATAGCTAAAAAATGCTGTAATTGAATTATCAGATCTTTCATAGTAACTGATTTGCAAAAAAATCGAGAATGTCGAAAAATGCCGTATAATCATATTTCGTCCTGAAGGTAATGGATAAATCAATACTTGATAACCATCTAACGAGAACAGATAATGACCCTTTAACTTATAGGCCATGATGATAAATCTATAAGTCTATATGAAGAAGATAAGCTTAAAGAGTGTTTGTGAGAATATCTGAAGAAAACACGGGGCTTATATAGAAACGGTATTTTGCACTATGTTACAACTTTCAATATAAATAATCGCCAGCTAAATACTGTGAACATATGTAAGTTGACACGTGTCTATACGATAAGTGTCAAGGCTCGTTTGACGATGATGTATATTCCATGAATGTCGGAAATGTAATCGTGAATAATAAAGGTTGTTCTGGTTTAAAAACATCAAAAAAATTAGTTGTTCAAGAAATTAAATTTTGTAACTCGCCTGTGCAAATAATGCTGAATCGCCAGGTAATTTTTTTCTGAAAATCAGATTTGCTTAACAAATAGTCTTTACTGCAAACATGCAGTGACAGTATTAGAGTTCATTTACAGATATGATGTAGATAATTAATATGCTATATCGATTAAAAGAAAATTAAAACCCGAAAAAGACCCCTCAAACCTAAGTTTATACAGGATACTACGGTATCGAGACATACCAGGAAGATAAGGTAGATATAATTTAGGAAGAATATAAAGTAGTCTTATTTACTGGTAAGCCAGATTATATGCGAAATGTGTACAGATAAGCAAGGTGAACAAGTATGCTCAACATTGTGGTTCAGAACTATGAAAGAACATTTAAATTAACCCAAAATTAATATACCTGTGAATCAATTTATAGACTTCCTGATTGAGTTTTCAGAGAAACAAATTACCTAAGTCAAGAAGTATTGTGTTGCGCACCATAATGTGGAAAATTGATCATCATTCGTATAATTCATCATTACTGACCACAAAGGTTATTCTATCAGCTAGAACCCTTTAAAAAAGAGGTAATAAATCATTTGACAATGGATCGAATGGAAATATACACTCAGGGATACATTGCTTTTCAACACCAGTGCTTGAAAAGCCTTACCTTAAATGCACGTGGTGTTAGTGAAAAATGAACAATTCCAAGAGGGTTTCTTTCCCTATAGCACTTTTACCAAATGAAGCACTACATTGAATTATAAAGGACCTATTGCCTGATAAGAAATTCTCTTCGAAGTAGAGATAAAATGTCAACAAATGAAAGACAAGAAATTGAAGAGTACTATAATAAGGTTATAGGTAAATGGAGAAAATATGTTTGAAGAATTGAAAAGTACTGTGTGTACATAGCCTGTACTAATACTAAGAAAAATTTTTTGAGAAGTTAGTAGGTAGCGTTCATTAAAGAAGTTTAGATATAGATTGGTATAGGGAACAGAATAGTATTGCAAGAAAAGACATGAACAAATTACAGGAATGTATTTTATGCCTGAGGATAAAAATTACTATTCTATGTGATTTAAACCCTAAGCCTTCACCTATGAAGCAAATTCACAACTCTATTTATCAAGAAAAAATGAACAATATAGACATAAGGCATGCTCGTAACGAGGTGGAGAGAAAGGGGTCAAAATTAAGAAAGTGGCTTTACCCTGACGGTTTTTTTATGTAAAAAGGAGTGAAAATCTGCTCTATACCATTTTTGTGCATGGCATGGACATGAAGGACTGCAATATAAGGAAAAGGTTGGCATGCAATGGCGTATCGGCGTTGACGCGGTACAGATCTCCACCATGAAACAAGACTAGTATAAAGAAGCTGGTTTAAGGTAGTACGTGTGTGGAAGGATGGCAAGGGTTCAAAAGACCAAATACATTCAAGATCTGTATCATACGATGAAACATAAGCATTTAGTGACTATATATTCACGTTGAGCAATGATTGTTAACAACAGACTCATAATATACAATTCATTGGTCGGGGTCGTACTGAACCCTTCCGTACTTACTACCCTCCAACGTAAGCACGAGGAAGATCATGTTTTAGACTATACATCGTTATTCTTATGTTCAGAAACGAATGAAGTAACCGCTTGTGGCCTCACCTGAAAAACATAATAGGTGAAGTAAAGTATCCTGCATTGATCATTTAAGAATGGACATGATAAATATTTCGGTACAGCTACATTAAGATTCTTCCTCCTCAAGGACTGTATACATCCCTCTTGCTAAAGAGGGCTAAATAATAATTATTCCAGACTCGTGCAAATGTGTTGAAGAGAATAATTGTGCGAAATGCAATATATGAAAGAAATCGACGTGCAGTGAAGCTGTAACACACACTTGGAAAAAACTCAGTTAGCATTAAGATGGATCCCGAAATAATTAAAATTTTGAAGTTGGGCGTTAAAGGAAGGAGTTTTTATTTGACAAGGATTATGTGAGTACCAAACACTTTTTAAAAAATACAAACAGAGGCATCAAGGCCAGCTCAAATAATATTCACGAGTCCGATCCTGATTTCGAGGAAAACACTTAAAAGATTTGTCCGTCTGTTTTCAAGAGAAAAGGAAGTCGTCCAACTTGATATTCAGACAATGATCAAGAAAACCCTGGAATGCGTTCATCTTGCAATAAATTATCGTCAACCTTTGGGAAAATTTAGCACAAAATACGCCTAACAAAAAGCGATGTAGTACTGTAACTAAAGTGATAACAAGTGAACTAATCATCAATGTGCGAAGAGTGAAAGTCACCTAGCGTATTTCCATAGGGGGCTGTAAAACTATGTTTAACAGTTGTAAAAATGCACTTAGCTGACAGCTGTCAACTGGCTACAGAATATTCCTGATCTGCATCGTTACGACTGCAATGCACGTATTAAATAATTAGCGACTACTCTACAAAGCAAACAAAGGCATTGTAACGCGAATACATGGACCTGTATATTTTCGCTGGAGAAAACGATTGACAGTTATGGAAACAGGAAATTTTAAGGTGAACTAACCAATGAAATAGCAATGGTTCTGGGGCATACGCCGATTCCTTTGTGTGTTCTGGACCTAAGTCTTTATGCTGTTAGAATATGAACTGCAGATGGAAATATATAAATATATTGTAAAAAGCCAAAGGTCTTACAATCATAAAGATACAAGGATGACTATTAATTTTGAAAAATTGTTAAAGTTAAGCGTTATGACGCTGCTCTGAAAGTAGTAATAGGCCACGAATGAGTCTGTCAATGATATTCATAACCATGATCGTTCGAGTGAAGGCAAGTGAATGAAATACAGAATTTGATATGTTAATATAAGATATGGTAACGAGACGAATGACGCTACCTCACCTAAAAAAGCTAGCACGAATAGACGTTCACAGAATCCTAAATGCTAATTTTACACGGAAGAAAGCAGAGGAAGGTTAATGTGACAGTGTTTCTAAATATATACTTTTTCAGAGGCCTGGGAAATAGGAGTTCAGTATGTTGCGGACTTAAAATGGCGTAAGCACACAACTGAGCAAGCGAATCTTTATTAAAATCATGTCCGCACTGCATCATATGGTTATATGGGTACATTAATTTCCATTTATAGACAATCAAATATAATAATCTATTCACGTTATATTTTAACTGCTTTTCCATGTACAATGATATTCCCTGCATAACTAAAAAAACTGTGAGTGATATAAAGTTATTTTTATAACCTTGATAATTAAGACTACGGTCGGGATAATTAAAAAGAAGAGGGCGGACAAGCCTAAAAAGAGATAACCTAAAAATATTTCAGGTTTTACCTATGTTTGTATGTTTGTATGTTGTATGTGTGTGTTGTGCGTGTGCTCGTTGTGGTGGTGTGTGTGTGTCTTATCTTAGTCGTCTATACAATACATTTTGAAATGTGGTCAACTTTGTTTAAAATGACTAAGTTTTGTCCTTTATACGATTTGATATGTTGATGAAAGACATGCCTTGAAATAAGTGTGAATAGGTTACGTTTGATAGGTAATGTTTACTTACGCTGTGCCTAAGTATGGAACCTTTGTTAATGTTGGCAGTGTTATTCATGTTTAAGGTGTGTCAGTTTGTCGTTGTGCACGTCATTATTATTGCTTGAATTCCATGTCATGCAGTGTATGCTTTAATGACGTGGGAAAATACCTCTTGCTCGTTATCCGAGAATACGCCATGTGACGATCAGTATGATAATAACCAATGTTGTGGAGATAAGTTTTTGCCTAAATGGCTAACTGGGTGTTAATGGAAAATCAACACTGATAGTTTTGCGTTATGCTTCGAAAAGTAAGAATAGGCTACGTTTCGCATAATGGTAGTCTCTACTGTGTGTTAGTGCTGGAAAAGCTTTGGTTAAGGGTAACAGTTTGATCGGTCGAAGTGTGCTTTAGTGCGCTTTATGTCTTATTTTCCTAGTCAGATGATGCTTGAGATAAGCTTTATTAAAAGTTGAAAACTTTGTGATGTCACCCAGGAGGTGCAACTGGAAACAGGGAATGGGATGTAACGCTCAAGGGTTCCATGGATGAATACCTCAAGAATGTGGCCGTGCCGCAAGTGCGCGAAATTTTGGAACACAATGATAACATCCATCGTATGGTGGAAGTGGGTGGGTGGTTGATTTACTGTTTACTGAGATTTTTTTTAGGGTATTTAAAAACGTAAAATTTTAGTAAAAATGTTGACTTAAATCATAGATCAATTGAGTGACACATAGATCAACATAGGATCAATAGATCACATACTGGACACATGGATGGTAGGATGGGTGGCTTGATTTACATATTTAAGTGAATAATGGTATGTAAAACATGACAATTGTGAGTGGAAAATATGACGATGAATGGCACGTGGGGATTTAAATCAAAAGATCAAATGGATAATTAGATCAATAGATCAACAACTGGTCAGGAGTGGTGTGGATGGTGGTTTGACTTGGTGATTTACGATTTAGGGTATGTCATAAGTGTGATATGCCGCGATACCGCACATGAAGTAAAAAAAAATTATCTCCACAAGATAGTTTACAAGAAATAAAAAGAAAAAAAAAAAAAAAAAAAAAAAATAAAAATTGTATGTATAAAATTTTGAATAAAAAAGAAGTTGAAATTACAAGTTTACACAAAGTGATACTGGCCTAGAAATAAAAACTTATAAAAAAATAGTTAGAAAAATAAAAATTCAACATCTATTTATATACAATAAATGTAAAACACAAAGTGTAAAGCAAAAGTAAAGAACCTAATATAAAATAAACACAAAGTATTAAAGTCTAAAATAAAATTTTAAAAAAGTAAAGAGTAGAAATTAACAAACTGAAAAAATGAAAGAATAAAAAAATTAAAACAAGTATAAAGTTAAGAAAGATACTTACAAAAAAAAAAATTAAAGAATGCTAAAGAAATTTAAATAAAAAACGAAGAAATAAAAATAAAAAAATAAAAAAAAAAAAAAAATAAAGCTAGAAAAATAAACAAATAAAAAAATAAATTAAAATCTAAGACAAAAGGACTAAAATATAAATGTAGAATAAAACTTATAAAAAAATATAAACAGTATAGCATGTTTCAACTAGAAAAAAATTATATTGAGTTAACGTTAGTAAAAGATATAAATGAGAATTGGAAAATATAAAAGTTAGTCTTCCAACAGTTTAGAAATGAAAAGGTTATTCGTTGCAATGATTGAAAATGCAAGTACGATATGTACATATTAGAACAGAATCACGTTATGTAACAGATAAATGTATTGTATTATTAAAATGAAGTTCTAATGTCGGCAGACGCACCGGCTCCACACCGGTGCCAGTATCTACTCTGATTGCCTCTGCAGACTACCTCCTCATTCTTTCTTCTTCCTTCTTTCCTCTCCTTCTCCTTCTCCTTCTTCCTTCTCTTCTCTTTCCTTTCGTCTTTTCTGTTTTGCATTCATGTCAGTTCTCTTTTTTCCAAATGGGACCCCCTCCGATGGGGTCCCTCGGACGCCGAACCGACTCCGACCCGCTCTCACGACTCCAAGCTCCGAGCCCACCCACCTCCATGGTTTCGTTCTCTCTACGTCATTTTTAAGGTTTTTCCGGGGCAGCGTTGAGTTGGTGGGCCCCCCTCTATCAGATGCGGGACCCTCAGGGAGTGGGACGTAATTCAGCTGAGCCGTGCTGTGCTCCGACGATATTACGGTCCATCAATATCAAGTATACCTCAAACTATCGTAATTTCACTCAGATACGTTGAAGCTCTAAGCAGGTACTTTCAGGACGAATTGACTTGCACTAAGGGGGCCGCACCTCCCTTAGGGTGACCTAGGGTCATCTCAAACCTCGCGTGTGATAATTTTTTATTCACACACAATGACAACCATATCAAGTCTTAAGGTGCGATAGCTCTATTCTTCATATAGAAAAGGTGGCGCCTCTGGGAAGGTGGTCCTCATTACTACAGAAGATTTAAGTCTGAATTGTTAATTTATAGATTCTTCTGTTCGAGGTTGTCTTAAGCAGTGTGTGTCATTTGTCTAAATGGCCAAACCAGGAGCACGTATGAGTAACAGCGTGCAGCAAGAGCTTACGCAGAATATAGCGACGTAATGATATTGGGTACAAGGGATGTATTAAAGGCTGGATTGGGGCGTGGCGGGCATGTAGTGATGGCATATAAGTAGGGAGAGGATAGTCCATAGAGCTCACTGACAAAGCTAACTATACAGGATAGGGTTCGATTGTGAGAGCCAGAGAATGAGAAACCGCTATACACCGTTAAGATAGAATTGCATTCTAACTCGTAGTATTTTCTATGATTGTTAAACCTGTCTCAGGACAAAATTCCCTTTTGGGGTGGCTCCGCCCCTCTTTTGGGGTTTCAAAATTCTGTGAGGTTCAATGACTAAATTCTCTCTTTTTCAGACCGTTAATTCGGCTTCCCGACCCGTTGAAAACCTTAACCTTGACCCGGATCGAGAGCTTGAAAAACCACGTGTCGAAAGTAGTTCGCGTGTGCTAACCTTTCAACATTGCTCGTTGCAACATCTTGGCCGGACCTTGGCCGCTCATTTTCCTCTTCCTTACTACTATAATATTATATATATATATATATATATTATATAGTATATATAATAATATGATATAGTGATAATATATATTTATATATATATTATATATAATTGGTATAGTAATATAGTATATATATATATATTAATATATATAGGTTACTATAATTATATATATAACTATATAAATAATATAATAATCCTAGAAGTTGGTGATTCTCTTAAATTTAAGGCCTTTATGATAACTATTATATTAAAATAAAAATAACAAATATTTATCAACTATATACAGTACGGATCAAAAATTAAACAAAGTCATTGCTTCACAATCCCTCGGTAGCTTGTCGTGGAGGCTCTACGCTATCCCTTGCTTATAGGATGCGTTAAGAAAGAAGAAAGGATTATGTGATCTTTTCCCTGGCGTTTGTTTCAGTGATTTCTATTGCGTGCATGAGTGTATGTTCGGTTGTAATTTTACACTTTTTCCAGTGTTAGATCCGAACAGAATCTCAAAACGCAATTGAGGATTTTAAATTTTTCATTTTTCAGTTTCGTCATGTCGAGGTAGTTACCTCGCCTCAATGTTAAGATGTTAAGCGTTTTTTTATTATGTGCGATTTAAAAATTTCGAAATTTATGTATTGTTTTATTGTTTTAGTTATTTTATCATTTTGCTGCTTAATTAAATGCTCCTCACTTTATTTGACTGTGTTCACGAGGGATGAATTTTTCTAGTTCATGGTACGGATGTTTAATGTGGTTTGATATATATCTCGCTTGATGCTTATGTCCTCTCGATGTTTCGTCTAAATTTGCAGTTGTAGCATGGGATAAATAAATGGCTCTATCCTTATTGTTTTCAATTCTTGGTTTTAAGACGTAAAAGAAATAGTGTGTTTGTTATATTTTTTTTACTTTATTGTTATTATAGATTTACTACATATTTTAGTTTAGACCAAAAGTATAATACTAACAGCTAAACTTGTTCATTATTTTTTTCTTCTATGTACTTATTTAGTAATAAAGATATGTTTTGCTTTTTTAATTCTCTGATATGTTATACTTTTAGGATAATTTAATTTTGTGAAAGTGCCTTTAATTTCTTTAATTTCGTATTCAATTGTTTGCTTACTACAAATTCGGCATGAGCGTAGTTTGCGTAGTAGGCCTTAGTATGGGCTTCCTAATATCCCCCATCATTAGCTGCTTATTTGTGTGACTCTTAGAACAGAACTACATCTTTAAATACTCTGGTTATGAAAACTGTACTTAGCTACGATACGCCGATGATATTCTCTTTGTTTAATAAAACCCTTCCTTTCCTAAATATACCAATAAACTGGAACGACCTAAATAACTTTATTTTTTCCGTATTTATTAAGACAACACACAGCCTTAAATACATTCATTGGTTCTTACGACACAAATTACATATAAAGAAAGGTATGATCATTACACTAGTGTTACGTGCATATCGAATTTGTTGTAAGCAAACAATTAAATCCGAAATAAAAGATATTAAAGACACTTTCACAAAATTAAATTATCCTAAAAATATAACATATCTGAGTATTAAAAAAGCCTTTCAAATCTTTATTAACAAAGAAAATAATATAAACACAAATAACGAACAATTTATTTAACATAAATATACACTAGTAGTTAATTCAGATATTAATTATAAAACACCAAATTTAAATATAGTAAAAAAATACAACAACTCTCTTAAAAGAATAGTAAAACCAAGACTTGAAAACAATAAGGATTAAGCAATTTATTCAATCCCATGTAAATCTTGCAATAGCGAATACATCGGAGAAACAATAGACATCAAACGACTTATATATCAGCACCAATACGACATCCGTACATATAATAAAAATTCACCCCTCGTAACACATCAAATAAATGAAGGACATTTAATAAAAGCAGAAAAAAATAAAATAATTAAAACAATAAACAATCATAAATTTCGAAAAAAGATTAGGAATTGTATATAATAAAAATACTAAAATGAATCGAGACCGAGGTAACTACTACACTGACGAACTGATAAATGAAAGTTTAAAATCCTCAACTTCATGTGAGAGTTTTCGATTTAAACTGGAAAAAGGTAAAAATTCAACGAACATCATCAAACCGCTAGAAAACTGAAAACAGGGAAAATCAAATATCCTTTTCTTTCTTAACGCTCCCTAAAAGAGGTGGGAAGAGACCTCCCACGAAAGCTAGGAGGATTGGGAAGAAAAACTTTGTTTTAATTGTTTGATACTAATGTGATTAGTTTATAATGAATTATTTATTGTGGTTTAATAAAGTTATGAGATTAAAGTCTGCTCTAAGGGCTAGTGAAAGCAAATCTTAGGATATTATTATATATGTAATATAAATATATATATAGTGATATATATATATTATAATGGAGTGATATATATATATAGGTATAGTAATATATATAGGAGGGGCGGTTGTAATATGAGTTAAGGGGTAGTATATTATGTAGGGTATATATTTATATATCATATATATATATATAATTATATTATATATATATATATATATATATATATATATATATATATGAAAATCTCACTATCTTTACAAATGGTGATAACAAATACTTCAGTTGATTCTATTTCCTCTGTTACTTGGTTCATCTTTCCAACAATTAAAAGATCTAGAATTATATATATATATAATATATATATATATATATATATATATATATATATATAATATATATATATATATATATATATATATATATATATATATATATATATATATATATATATATATATATATTTATTTATTTATATATATGGGGTAAAAAGTCGAACTCGACGTCTTCGTCGTTCACCTTGGAAACGCTAACGGAGCAATGGCTAATGCAGGGCAGGCCTAGGAACCCGCTGCCTGAAAGAATCCGCTTGCAATTATCAAGGACCAGCCTCGGATACACATAGACCTTTTGGAAACAGACCCTTTAAACGATTTTGGAAAACGAATAAGGACGATTCTTCTAACAAATTTACATGTGCTACACTAAATGGGGCTACATACAGTGGAAAGGAGGAGGGGATCTTGTATATGATGGAGGAGAGGAGGATAGACGTAATGGGACTGGCGGTGATGAGGGTGAGGGGAGAGGAGAGGGGTAGAGATTTGAAGGGAGGATTTGTGTTGATGTATAAAGGTGTGGAGGAGAGGGTCAGGAAGCACGGAGTAGGTATGATAGTGGGACCGAGATGTGCCATTTTACAAGTTTAGAGTGATACATGAAGGTTATATGATATGCAATTTCAATGAGAAGTAAACAAAAAATACCTATTTCAGGTATTGATGGCACCGCAGCAGTTCACACAATGGAGAACAAAG
>JABUQX010008752.1:22500-27500 GCA_015478945.1 Trachelipus rathkii
AAGAAAAACTGAAAAAGAAGAAATGCAACAGAGTGCAAGACCTGGAGGAAGACGGACGGAAGGAGAACGATGCACGGAAAAAAGGGAGAAAAGAGAAGTAAAGAAAAGTCTCTATAGACGGAAGCAAATGAACGGAGCATTGAGCCTGGTGCTGAAGCTAGGAGTTTTAGAAAACAGCAAAGAGTGCGTAGCCGAGAGATAGAGGGATCTTTCACAGTTGTTTCAGAGTTTTCGGTATTGACTAAGCAAGAGACTATGACAATCACCTCCGAGGCTATTGTCAAGTTTCCGAAATACTTTCAAGCTTTCACTAACTGTTCCAACTATTTCCAAACGACTTTCATACTTTTTGAGTTTTGTTTATCGGCTGTGATATCATAAGCTCAGACTGTGAATAATCCCTGGTGGGTATTTCCTGTGTTTCCCGATACTTTCCAAGCTACTGTGCCAGCAACTTCCAACTACTTCCAGCGTTTTTTTTCGTTTTTTCGTGTAATGATATCATTAGCCCAATAGACTATGAAGTCATCCCTGAGCTATTTCCATGTTTCCAGGTACTTTCCAAGCTACTTCAGCACTGTCCAAATACTTCACTGAGTTTTTCAGTGTGTTTGTTCGGTGTAAATATCGACAGCAATAGAACTATGACCATGATACCTTTCTATGTGTCAAAGTTTCCAGAACCTTTCAAGCTACTTTTAACTACTGATTCCAAACACTTTCTAGTTTTCCGAGTTTTTTTCGGTATATTTATCACAGCGTAAATATACTATGAGCAATCATCCCTGAGCTTTGATTTCAAGTTTCCAGAACTTTCTAACACTACTTTCCAACTCTTTTCCAAACAACTCTAGACCGCTTTTCCCGAGTTTTCTTGTGAACATCATAGCAGAATAGATCTATGAAAGTATCCCTTGGTGCTATTTTTCATGTTTGCCAGATACTTTCAAGCAACTTTCGATAGTCTTAAAGCTTTTCCGAGTCATCAACTGATATTAAGAGATTGTCCTTTAGACTAGACATTCACCTCCTGTGCTATTCTTCAAATTGTTCCAGGTAACTTTCCCAAGCTCTTTCAAACTACTTTCTAAACTACTTTTCACAGTTTTTCAGAGGGTTTTTCGGGTTCTGGATCCTGGAAATCCTGTGAAGTCGCTGGAGAGGATTCCAGGACTGGAAACTGGGAAAAGGTGCACTTCCTGAAACTGGAAACTGGAAAAAAAAATTAAATCAATATAATAAAATAAAAAAAAAAAAAAATAAAAAAAAAATTAAAAAAAAAAATTATAAAAAAAAAAAAAAATTTAAATTAAAATAAAAATTGAATAAATATAAAATTAAAATTTGACATAAAATTTATATATATATATATATGAATATATATAGTATATATATAATATTATATTATATATAATTATATATACTATAATTAGTAATAATAGTATATATAATTATATAGTATATATATATATATATATATATATAATATATAAGTATATATAAAATACTTTCATGCAAGGTAGAATATACCGCATACGCACACAGCACACGCATAACCACACGCACACCACTACGCAACAAGGCAACACGCACACGCACACCACTGACGCACGACACACACGCCGCACGCACACCACACACGCACCACACACACACACAAAGCATCTCTAGTAATATTATATATAAGATATGTATATTATATATATATATATAGTATATAAGTTATATATATATATCATATAATATAGTAGATATAGTATATATATATATATAGTATAGTATAATGTAGTATATAATATATATATATTATATAAGTATATATATATATTTATATATAATTATTTGACGCATATAGTACTTCTGCCATGGAAAGATACACAATACACGCGGGCGCGGCGAGCCAGTACTATACGTAGTAAATTTTCTTCGTTGCGCCGGGCTTGTGCCGATGCCGTGCCGCGGAGTTTCGGTGTAGCGGGTACCGTCCCTTCAGTCCTGTCGCTCGCCTTCAACTGATTTTAAAATAGAAATGAAAAATGGGTAAAGAGAGGGGAAGAAGGGGTAAAAAGAGAGGAACGAAGGGTGGAAATAGACAGAAACTCTAGATGAGCGTTTAAAAGAATTGACAGGAGTGAACAATTTTATGGACTTTGTTAAGAAGGGGACTAGCTATTGACAAAGTGGAATTATCAGTTAAGCCTAAAGGTGTAGTACAACTCCAATTATAACGTTAAATGAACAATGGCATGGGATAATGCCACGAGGGAGAGAGCTTGGGGGAAAAAAAGAAGATGAAGAAGATGTTTATACAGAGGGAAGAGAGACAAAAGCTTTTGTTACATCTTTTCTTTAAAACTAATATCAAGTTTTTAAAAAGTAGTGGAGTTATAGACAAAGGAACTTTATTATGCGTTAAGATGACAGGAATAAAAATTTTAGACTTTTTTAAGAACTACATATAAAAATTAATCTAATTATCAGTTAAGCCTAAAGGGGTAAGGTATTAGCTGCCAATTATAACTTTATACATAGGGTAAGTTGTACAAGCACCAGATTTTCTTGTAATGTGAAACCAACAGTTTCTTTGGCTCATGCATAACAAGAATACGTTCAACACTCTGTACATGAAAGGGGAAGAAACACATACTATATACACGTAACATACATACATGAACATACAGACGCATACCATACATACATACAACATCACTACAGTAACATACAACATACAGACATTACATACATACATACAGGTACATATAGTGGCATTACGCTCTTCTCTAACTTAATAACTAACTAACTAATCAACTGAGACTAGCTAACTAACTCATAAACGTATACTCGAGCTAAGCTAATCCTAATAACTAACTAACTAACTAACTATCTAACAACTAACTAACTAAGCAAACAAACAAAGATCTAACAATCAACTTACTACTAACTAACTAACTAACTAACTTTAACTAACTAACTAACTAACTAACTAACTAACTGAACTAACTAACTAACTAACTAACTAACTAACTAACTACTACTAAACTAAGCAACTACGTAACTGAACATAACTAACTACTTAACAACTAATACCTAACTAACTAACCTAAATGCACTTTTCAGCTATTTCCTCAATTTTGGTTTGTGACTTTTCATCCACTAACTAACTAACTAACTAACTAACTAACTAACTAACTAACTAACTAACTAACTAACTAACTAACTAACTAACTAACTAACTAACTAACTAACTAACTAACTAACTACTAACCTAACTAACTAATAACTAACTAACTAACTAACTAACTACTAACTAACTAGACTATACTACAACTAACTATACTAACTAACTAACGAAGCTAACTAACTAACCTAACTAACTAACTAACTAACTAACTAACTAACTAATAATAATACTAACTAACTAAGCAAAATAGAACTTGTTTAAAAATTTACGACTAACTAACAGAAGAAACGTAACTAACTATACTAACTAAGCTAACTAACTAACTAACTAGAGCTAACTAAGTAACTAACTAACTAACTAACAACTGAACTAACTAACTAACTAACTAGGTAATAGGGAACGAGGTAACTAGTACTGTAGATAGTATTCCATCACCTTCTAACTAATCGCTAACATAACTAGAACATAAGCTAATGGGCGTGCAAACTACCTAACTAACTAACTACTAACTAACTAACTCACTAACTAACTAACTAACTAACTAACTCAAACTAACTAGCTAACTCACTCAAACTAACTAAACGTAACTAAACTAACAAATCTAACTATTGAAACTAACTAACTAACTAACTACTAACTAAGCTACTTTAAACTAACTAAACTAACTAACTAACAAACTGGGAATGATAGGATATATATATATATAATAATATTTATATAATTAAATCTTTGTCAATATATTATATATATAGGTAGTAACGTTGAGTATTAGTATATGATTATATGATAGAAGTATACTAATATAAGGGTGCATTACCGGGACATCGGTCCGGAATTTCCGGTAAGGTCGTTTCATATTTGAATATATACTTTCGACTTCCGTTTAAATTTTGTAAGGTTTCTAATTTGTATATTTTGTTAAGAGGAGTTTAAGTGGGTATTTTACTGTATATTAGTTTTATTTTTATTATTTTATTAAAAAGAATATATATATATTATTGAAAAATCCCTTTTTATTATTTTTGTTTAATTTGCCTGTAAACGGTAGTGTTATAACGGAAATAAATGTTGCATTTTACAAGTCCCTATAATCAAAGGTAAATCGAGATAAAGAGCGAAGGAAGATTGCAGTAAGCAAGGAAAATAGTTAAAAGGCACGTTAAAGTCGAGGTAAATTCGAATAAAAAAATCAAGTAAAATCAGTATAAAGCAGTTAAAGTCGAAGTAAATCAGTAGAATCGAGATAGTAAGCAGTAGATAGTCCAACTGCTTCCAGCACAATTCCGTCATCCTTTCCCAGTGATCCTAATGATGCTATTGATGGCTATTGATCTATTAATATCTATTGATCTCAAGTCATAATTTTGAATAACGTGACTAAAAACTTCGCTTTAATTGTTATGGTGACAAAAAAATTAGGTTTTATAATAGAAAATTATTTATTTTATGTTTATAACTTAAAAATTGCATTTTACACACCCTTAAGATCAGTAAATCAGTAGATCAAAGTACCATCCAGGCCACCCACCCTCCTATCCTCCATGATCTATTGATCTATTGACTATTGATCTATTGATCTATGATTCAAGTCATATTTTTGTCTAATTTTTTAAACAACTTTTTATTTATTTTTGGTGTTTATAAACTTAAAAAACCATTGCAATTTTACATATCTCTACAAGCAGTACATCGTAAATCAGTAAAAATCAGTAAAGCAGTAAATCAGTAAATGAACTGTGCTCCATAAGATTCTACATCAATGGGCTATTTGATCAATTGACTATAGATCTATGAATCTATGGATCTATTGATTCAAGTC
>JABUQX010008752.1:32500-42391 GCA_015478945.1 Trachelipus rathkii
TCCTCCAGTTCGTCTACCACCTAAAAAGTGGTTTAATTACTAAAGAGATAATTTCGCAGGTAACCGCTGAGGTTACCTGTCATAGAGATAATTACATAGAGTATTTTATACTCTCTGTCCCTTCCAGATTGTCAGACACCCAGCCTCCTGTTTAGCCAACGAGTTTACCAACAAGCCTCGTGCAGATCAGGCCTACACCGCCTTTGCCTTACCGGGACTCATCCGAGTTCAGTTGACGCTTATCCTGAAGGGAGCAGACTGACCCGCGCAATAAACAGACTAGCCTGAACCTACCCGCGAAAAAGGGGCTTAACATCCAAATACTGGTTATAGGTAGTGAAGTTAAAGAGATAACCGATAATTATTATATTCCCCTCCTATAGCCAGTTCTACAGAATTGCTGATCATCATCCGTCACTATATAGTATTCATCCCAGATAATAGGATATTATATAGAGTGGTGACCATATAACTGATAATCATATAACCAGAATTGATATACTATATAATTGGTGATCCTAGAGCTGAAAATTTGATACCACAAAGATGGCAGACGATCAAGGACAGGATAACGATCAAAGAGAGGCAGAATCCATTTCCACAATGAAAATTAAATCACCAACTTTTTTGGAATTTTCAGTCCCAACATGGTTTTGTGTCATGGAAGCACAATTTCATCTCGCTAACATAAGGTTCTCACGAACTAAGTACTTTGATGTTATGTCGCAAATTCCGCCTGAAGTTTTTGATTGAATATCCCAAGCCGAGCTTGATGCAGATTATGATCGTTTCAAAACGGTGGTCATAAATACTTACGAAAAATCTAAGGTGGAGCTTTATAATGATCTACTTTCCAAAAAGGTCTACAGTGGCAAATCATCTATATATCTACAGGATATGATTCGGTAGGCAGAGAAATTAAATATTGGAGAGGACTTGGTCAAGGTGCAATTTTTGAAAACTCTACCCATTCACATTCGCACAGCCTTAGCCGCCCATTCTACTCTCACACCTTAACAGTTGGGAGATTTAGCTAATGACATCTTGTTATTAAGCCCTCAAGCTCCTGTCATGGCTGTATCACCCCCTGCCAATGCCATTGCCCCTGCCGCATCAAGATCAAGACCAACCACTACTTTTGGCCTGGCACCGTTCCACGAAAAGCAACGACCAATGGTGTGTAGAGGCCACATTTATTATGGACCACGCTCTAAAAGCTGTAAACCATGGTGTGCATGGCCAAACAAAACGGGACTAAACAACTTACCTAATTCTAGACCTCCATCAAGAGCAGCATCCCCAACTCCGTCGGAAAACTACTGGAGCAAGTTGATATTTGTGCCGTGTCAACTTCGCAGTTAACAATAGATGTACAGATTTTTGGAACCAAGCACCAATTTTTACCAGATTCTGGAGCTAGCATATCTCGCCTTCCATATAACATGGTCTCTAACATGACGCTGCAACTTTCAAACGTCAATTGTTCCCCAGCCAACGGCTCGCCCATAAAGTGTCATGGTGAAGTTGTGACAAATGTCAGTATTCCAAAATTGAGAAGAGAGTTCACCTGGACATTTATAGTAGCAGAAATTACTATGCCTATTATTGGAATGGATTTTCTTCACAATTTTGGTCTCCTAATTGACTGTGGACAAAGAGCATTGTAAGATACTTATACTACTCTTCTATCTCCGTTGAAAATAACCTCTGAGGAAGTACCATCTCTTCACGCTCAACTTCAAGGTGAAAATACAGACATAACTTCACTCCTATAAGATTTCCCGTCCTTAATTTCACCTATAGACATCAACAATCTAGTAATTAAAGATAATGGACCAAAGCACTACATAGAAACTGGTGATTCAACCCCAGTTTTTGCCAGAGCTCACTGATTACCTGACGACAAGTTAAAAGCGGCAAAAGCTGAATTTGACATTCTTCTAAAAAGTGGAATAGTGAGGCCAAGTAAATCTGCATGGGCGTCTCCTTTACACCTCGTGCCTAAGAAAACACCTGGAACATGGAGACCTTGTGGAAATTTCAGAGCCCTTAACAGCATAACAAAACAGGATAGATATCCAATGTTCAACCATCTCAGAGCCCTATCTCAACGTCTGCAAACCTCTACCGATATTCTCCAAGAATTGACCTCAAAAAGGCTTATCACCAAAATCCCCATTCGACGCAAAGATGTAAGAAACAGCAGTCATCACCCGTTGGTCTCTCGAATTTTATCTAGCTTGGTTCAAAAGATGCGGAGCACACATTCGAAAGAGTAATGACTCTAATCTATATGCGCATCTGTGACGACTGCTCGATCACGACAGTTCTGTTTTACCTATCTAGAAGATTGTCTCATTTTTTTCTACGTCCAAAGCTGAACATGAAAATCATCTGAAACAAGTTTTTAAACTCTTCCAAGAAAATGGTTTTTAAAATCTCTTTAGAAAAATGTGAATTTAATCAATCTTCACTCAATTTTCTCGGCTACATCGTGTCTTCAGAAGGATTATGTCCTCCCAACGAAAAGAAAGAATCCATCTCAAGCTTTCCTCTACCGTGTGATTCAGCATCTTACGAAGATACCTCGGGATGTTAGGATACTACAGAAGATTTATCCCTAATTTTGCCAAAATCGTCTTTCCATTATCTGAAAAAGCTAAGTTTCATCCCAAGGATAAATCTCTTGAATGGACACCAGAAGAAGTAAAAGCTTTTCAAGATACAAAGGAAGCTCTTCAAAATGCCCTAACACTCCCTTTCTCTTTACCTAATGTCTCACATTTACAACTGGTAACTGAGAGCAGTCAGACTTCAATCGGAGCAGCATTACACCAGATGATTGTTGGCCAACCTGTTCCCATTGACTTCTACAGCAAGAAGAGCAAGCAAGATCCCAAAAAAAGATATTCTGCTTTCGACAGAGAACTTTTGGCAGCATATTATGCTGTCCTTCATTTTAAATATATGTTAGAAGGAAGAGTCGTCACCCTTTGTACAGATCACAAGCTTCTGGTTTCCGCTTTCTATTCCAAAAATCCTGCAAAAAGAGATCGTCAACAACGACATCTTTCAGTACTAACAGAGTACATTTCTACAGCAAAATTATATCAGAGGAACAGCCAACATGGTAGCCGACACTTTTTCCCGGATTTATTCGGTATCAGTTGACGCTGTCGATGTGCGCTGCATGCTCGCCTGTCAGAAAGAAATGACGAAATCAAACCTTATCATTGATCGTCTTCATAAACACTGCAGACAACGCTCAAGATATGGTGCGATAACCTCTAACTCTTTCGCTAGATCCATTTTTCCGAAACCATTTCGCCTCAAATATTAAGTACGTTGCATCAAATGTCCATACAGATATCAGGTACTTTACGGCTGATCAAGAAAAGAAATATTTCTGCCTTTTATGGAATCGCGACATTAGGCTTTGCTTGTACGCACTTGTGAGCAGTGTCAGCTGTCTAAAGTCCATCGTCACACCCAACCAAACGGTCACTCCATTAGAAAATTCCATCTTCAAGATTCGAAACCATTCATATACAGAATTATAGTGGGTCCTTTTTGACCTTCAGCATTTTGTGGATCTTCTTCTCCACTTTTTAGGTATCTACTTACGCTGCCATCGACCCGAAACACAAAATGGGCTGAAGAACTCCCAAAGTACAAACACTACAAAAAAAAGTCTGTGCTATGCTTTATGGAAGTGGATACCAGATCGGTGTTCCCTCTATTAATTGCTGACAGAGGTCCTGCAAATTCGAAAGCGATTCTCAGTGAGTTGTCACATATGATTGGTTCCATCGCTTCGACGACCTCGTACCGACCCACAACAAATCTCAGATAGAAAGTTTCACCCGAGCTCTCAAGACTGCCTTGATGCACATAAAAAAACTGGGCTGTCTGTCTTCTACCCATCACCTACGTGTATCAGATGCATTTCCAAACAATTCCGGTATTCCGCCTTTGAAGCAAGTAACGGAAAATCCACTTTGGTCATATGGATATTCTCCAATCTCTCTAACAACAACAAGAAAATGGGATCTTTTTATGAAAAATTTATCGCCACCATGAAAAATTGGACTTTAGAGACCTCCTACTTTTTTCACTTCCTTCAACAATTCTTCAGATATTCGGAAGCCCTCAAGACCTGTTGCTTTGTCTCCTAAGGACTGATAGGATCAGAAAACCTTTAGAAGCTCCCTATAGTGGTCCTCAAAGTCCTTCAACGAATGCCACAATGTTTCAAGATAGAACTCAGAGGTTTTAACTACAGTAGGTCTCAATTACAGCGGTAAAACCTGCTTTTTATGGAAACATGGTAACGTCAACGGATTCTTGAGTACCTGATGATCCTGAGTCCTGATGTCCATGATGATTCTGATGTCTCTGATGTCCCTGATGATTCTTGTCTCATGATGTCCCTGATGATCCTGATGATCCTGATGACCCTGATGACCCAGATGAACCTGATGATCCTGATGTAGCTGACGCCGCCGATGTTAATGATGTCCCTGATGTCTCTGATGTCCTAAGGATTCCTACTGTCCCTATTCTTTCAAGTGCCCCCCTTACTAGACGAAACCCTCCCAGTAGAGTCCGCTTCAGGAAAGAAGCCACTCAGTGCTGCTCTAAGAATATAGAAATTACATAATAAAAAAAATAAAACTACTCCCTAAGTAGAGTCCTCTCAGGATAGAAGCCATTCAGTCTCCTTTTTAGTGATTATATCAAATAAAAAAAAGAAATACACACTCCCTAATAGAGTCCGATTCAGGATAGAATCCACTAAGTCCCTTTCTTTAAGTGTTATCCTCAGCACCGGTTCCGCTTCAGGATGGAAGCCACTCAGTGTTCTAGTGGGAAGGTAAATATATAGTAAAGTGTCTAAGTTAGTTTTCCCAAACGAAAATACTTCCAGAATGAACCATAAAAGCAAAATGTCACCTCGGAAATTAAAAATACTTATTTTCATTATTTAGATGTCTTAATACTAAAAATATAAAAATTATATATTTTTTAATTATATTATAAATATTACCAATAGTTGATTAAAAATATATATTATTATAAAAACTATACACAACAACTCTAAGCAATAGTTGATGAACTTAAATAGAAGGCATTTTGGTTTTCAATTTATGTTCAGGAAGCTGAAGGCAACGCCATCCTACGCGGAGTTTCGGCAATGTTTCACTTTAAATTAATAAATTAAAATGATCCATTTTTAGAAAAGTTGACCACTAAAATAGATTTTTTTTAAATATAAGTAAATAGTATAATAAAAGATAAAAATAAAAAGTTATAAATTTGCTCAAATGTAAATAAAAATATTGTGTATAAAAAACCGATTGTATTTATGTGGACTTTTGTTGTAAACTTATAAAAACGACTTTCGGTAAAAAATAATAGTTTTGGCTTTTCGTCTTATTAGCTTTAAAGAGATAAGTTTCGTCTGTTATACTACATGAGATAATTTTGCGTAATAAATTATACAAGTGATGCTGAAATATCAGACCGACTACGAAGCCAGGAAGAAAAGCTCTACACGAGAAAGTTGGACCCCTCGGCCTCTACTAGAAGTTCGACTGCCTCGTCTCTCTACAAGAAGTTGGGGCTGCCTCGTCTCTCCCCCGAAGTTGGACTACAAGATCTCCCTCTCTCTTTCTCCCTCTCTCGAAGCCTACCAAGAGGCTTAGAACCTCCTCAGGGTACCAAAACGCCTTTGACGCTCTTCAAGAGTTTCTCTGCGGTGGACTGGCCTCCTGGATGTGCTTCCGCCTGACCTCCAAAGATCTGCCAGTTTCGTGCTACCACCTAACAAAGTGGTTTAATTTCTAAATGAGATAGTTCGCAGCAGTAACCGCTGAGGTTACCTGTCGAGAGATAATTACAGGAGGAGTATTTTATACCTCTGTCCCTTCCAGATGGTAAGGGACCCCAGCCTCCTGTTTACAACGATAGTTACCAACAAGCTCCGTGCCGACAGCCTACGACCGCCTTTGCCTTAGCCGGAACTTCACCGAAACCAGTCGAACATCTACTCCTGAAGTGGAGCAGACTGACCCCGCTGCATAAACAGCCTTAGCCTGAACATTACTCGCAAAAAGGCGGCTTAACATCCAAATACTGGTTATAGGTAGTGAAGTTAAAGAAATAACCGATAGTTATTATATTCCCCTCCTATAGCCAGTTCTACAGAATTGCTGAACATCCTCTGTCGCTATATAGTAGTAATACCAGATAATAGGATATCATATAGAGTGGTGACCATATAACTGATAATCATATAACCAGAATTGACATTATATATATATATATATATATATATATATATATATATTATATATATATCTATATATAATATATATATATATATATATATATATATATATATATATAATGATATTAAATATAATATATATTATAATATATAATATATATATAAACTCTTCGCAGGTTCTGAGAAGAGAAAGCGAAACAGCCCTATCACTAGCTCTTGGAAATCCGGTGTTATGGTCGTCTGAAACAAAGAGAGAAATGCTGAAAAATCATTTTAAGCCTCCTCCAAGTTATGATTTTGCAAATGATGCTACAAATTTCAAAAGGAAATTCGTGCATAGTTGGCTTGAAAGATATTCTCCCTGGCTGGTATATTCAAGATATTTGAAGAAAGCACTCTGTCTGCATTGCGCTCTTTTTCCCGCCAAGACTATACGCGGAGTTCAGAGTTCCTTTGTTGTGAAACCCTTCACGAAATTCAAGAATATCCGTTAATATTGCAAGAGCCATGTTGAAAGTAGGTGGCACTTAGAAGAAGCACGACCAGCGAAATTCTTCTTGGAAGATGTAGCAGTGGACATGCAAATAGTAACTGAACATCAGGTGCTCTTGGCAAAAAACAAAGTTAATTTCATCTGAAATAACAACAATTATTTTTTGTGGGGTACACCATTTACCTCTACGAGGTGCAGAACAACATGAAGGGATTTTCGAAGATCTAATTCGTTTGCAAATAGATGTTGAAACGCCTTACAGGTGGGGCCAAAAAATGCTGCTTATAAATCACCAAGAATTCAAAATGAACTTATTAATCTGTGTGGGAGTGTTGTGACCGAGGTGATCATTGCAGATGTCAAAAAGGCATATACATATTCTATTTTAGCTGATGAAACATCTGATATATGGAAATGAAAATTATTATAAAATCAGATTTTATGATGAAACGGAAAAATGTGCTTCTTTGTAATAAACCATGGAATTTGGCATAGTAGAAGCATGAATACAAAAACCATTGGCAAGTGTATTGATTGTTTTCTTGAACAAGAATGCTTAGATCCAAAACAAGTTCATTGGACAGGTTACCATGGTGTTCACTCATGCAGGGAAACGAGAAAGTACAGAGAATAATGCGAGATAAAATACAAAAAAGCTTTATATTTGCATTTTGTGCGAGTCATCGACTGAATCTTGTAGTAAACGGTTGAACTCTGTATCTGAAATCCGCAATACAGTATCCACAATTAAAGATTATCAATTTCTTTGGTGAATCCGTTTTGAGAAGAAAATTACATACGCAGTCTTCCAGCGTTTGCGAGACGCGACGGTCCATAAAAAATACCGCACTATTTCAATATTCATGACACATTCTGTGGATATAGTGCAGGTCTGGAAAACGTGGCCAAACGTAAAGTAACTTGGTACAATAAAAAATGATATTCCAACTAATTATGCTGCCACAAACCCAGTTTTTTTTATTTCAAACTGCCTGCTATGTCATGGGGTGAATGTTTGCATAATCTACATCGGAAAGTTTTAGACCCTTCCTTCAATGCTCGAAACCATGTGAAGAAAATCTTTCACTTGTGATAGGTCACCGCTCAAACAACACTAAGAAATTTATACAATATACAAGGGATAAAACAGATAGCTGAAAATCAAGTGTGGTTAATCTTCAACCACCAAGAGTGATGGATCGCCAGAAACATTGCTCGAATCCTCCTGCTACCACCGATGAAGAATATTGGATGAGACTATTCTAATACCATACCGGATTCTTTCGCAGTTTGCTTGGAGAGCCAGATTCTCGGAAGAGAATTCAACCAGCTTTTTCTCTTTAATTACTTCATCCGTCGCTGATGCTTGCCCTGGCGTATAAGGAATTTAAAGAGAAAATCAAATATATTGAAGATTTTATGAACTGAGAGGACTTCAATGTTAGGCTGAACTCTGGTATGTGAATTGGTGGGAGAAGAAGCTCGACCGTAAGGATCTAAAAAATTTGAAAATAGTTGAAGTGATCAAGGAAGCAACGGCGTATGTTTTAAAATAATTAAAAGCCTACTCTCATTATATTCAATATGCCCAACCCATGTTCGCACAACACATTTCCGAAAAAATAACATTCAGCACTTTGAGAAGGGTTAAAAACAGGACAAGGTCCGATACGATGACCGAATTCAGAATTGATATGGACTTTCGTCACTTGTGGTGTTCACAAATTAGTTTTGGAGAAAAAGGTTTGAAATTTTGAATGTGGAGGTCTGTCGAAATTTTTATGCAAATCATTACGACATCTACATGTTGTCCGTAGTGCCAAGATTCAAGTACAAAAATGTAAGACTAGATTCTGTAATTTTCTTTGTAATTTTGTACTTTGTTTTGACAATATAATCATAATTTTAATATTTAACATATATATTTTTTAAGAGGTAAATGTAATTTGTTACATATTATGTCAATATATGCCGTCAACCTTTGGTAGACAGTGTTTGGAAAAAATGACTTTATTTTCAATCTATTTGGGCCCCCCCCCCTTCATAAAGAAAATTATGCGTTACCCTTATCCCCTTTTACCCTTATATAAGGTACTATACTGATCTATCAACTCTCGAACTATAACTTCATTAAACGCTTTGTATATAACTTCCAAACCCCCCAAGCACATCATCTCCCCCTCTTTGCACACCAAAATTTCCGATGACCCAATGACCGCCAACGCGCACCACCTACCCGCAAAGTACACGCAGCCAGTATACTATGAAACTCTTTGTTTAAAAAGGATTATCACACACATACCTTATCTCCTCACAGAAATCATCACTTCCTACCATTCTCATCTTCTCCCGACACCCCAACCACCTGCTGTTATACCATCCCTCTTTTGATCACCTATCTAACCATTTAGGTCACCCAACACAATCAATCTGAAGCTCCTACTCACCCCATCCAAAACATCATTCAGATTATCCCAGAAAATCTCACCCTCTTCAAACATTACCCTCAGATGGACCATAAGTCACAACCACACATACCTTGACATTTTCAAAACTTAAATTTAATTATTAGAATTCTATTAACTCACGCGCACAAAATCTACCATAGCTCATTCCCTCAAGTCACTTATCAGAAGCAACTCTGCTCTTTTCCTCTCATTCCTTTCCCCCCCAGCCCAAACACACTTCACACCACACCACTCATTCTCACCGTTTCCATTCAACTTTGTTTGTCATAGCGAGCAAATCAAATGTGCACCTTCTAAAATACATCCATCACTTCTCTCTTCTTCTCAAGATTTATTCTGATATTCCATATACTCATACGATTCATGCATTTTCGACGAAGGATAGAAGGGCTTACGGCGATCACGACCTTTCCGAGGCATGCATTAGCATTCCTGACAAAAGATAATGGTAGTGGCAGCCAACCCACTCCACCGTCCCTTAGCGCCTCTCACATGCAGACATACGATTGGCAATTCTTTCTCCCCACATTTTACCCTGATAATATAATATATATATATATATATAATAATATATATAAATATATATATATAATATATATATTATAATATATATAATATATATATTATAATATATCTCTCCT
>JABUQX010008753.1:0-2500 GCA_015478945.1 Trachelipus rathkii
TAATGGAGAATGAAAGAGGTGGAGGGTGCTCTACCTATATATATACGGATGATTTAGTTAGGGTGGCGATCTGAATTTACCTTGAGGGGATTAGTAGAGAAGAATTTGGCAGGTGTGTAAAAGGAGGGGTTTGAAAGTAACGTAGAAAAGAGTAGGTTTATCGTTTTGGGTGAGGATAGTTCTCTTGTGTAAAAATTATGTAGATGGTGAGCGCTGAACAATGTTCTGAGTTCAAATATTTAGAAGTATATGGTGGATGAAAAAGGGAACGTATTTTGCGGAATGGACTATAAAAGAACTTATTGAAGGAAGATGGCTGTGCAATTAAATCTCTTAGTGATGCAAAGGATAAGTCTTCGAGTGCGCTAGGGTATTTACATGAGGTATGCTATTACCTTGCTAATGTAAGTAGTGAGACGATGGTCTGGAATAAGAGGTACAGATATAAAAGTATAGATATAGAACTTCTGCTGGGGCTACACGCAATTTTGATGGGTTGCTCCCTGGGTTACAGGAGCAAGCCACCAAAGTCAAGCCACGCCGACATGGGCACAAGATGCTTGTTGCGATAATTTTGGATTGAAATATGCAGATGAAGGACATTCACGAGCGCCAGGATCGAAACATCGGCAACAGCGTCCGCCGTTAGACAATGTACAGGAGGCTCTACCACTTGTCCGATCTGCCACTCCAGAAAAGAAGGTATCTCGGAACAGTTTTCAAGTCTCTCTGCTTCGATATCACTGTCTTTGAAAACGGTACTTATTTAAATAATAGAAGGGTGCTTTTAACGCCCTAACTGTGGCTACACAGCATTCTGCTAGTTTGCTCCCGGTGTTACAGGAAGCAACCAACCAAGTCAGGCAACGACGACATGGAACATCATTATTGTTGCGATAAATTTGGCAGATAATAAGACGAAGAAAAATTTCCACTCGCGCCAGGACTCGAACCGTCAACAACAGCGTCACCGTTAGACAATGTGCAGCAAGTTCCACCACTAGTCCGATCGACACCACAAAAAAATAGGTATCTCTTTACCATTTCCAGGCTTCCTGCTTCGATATTACTGCTTTGAAACTCGATACTTATTTAAATCCATAGAAGGGTGCTTAGAACCCCTGCTGGGGCTACACGGCATTCTTCTGGGGTGCTCCTGGGTTACAGGAGCAACCAACCAAAGTCAAGGAACGCTGACATGGGCACAACATGCTTGTTGCGACAAATTTGCAATAATAAGACGAAGAAAAATTTCATTCGCGCGCCAGACTCGAACCATCGACAACAGCGTCGCCGTTAGACAATGTAGCAGGAGGCTCTACCACTATTTCGATCCGCCTTCTAGAAAAAGAAGCATCATCGGAAGTTTTCAAATTTCTTTCTTCGATTCACTGCTGTTGAAACCTCGATAGTTTATCAAATCCATAGAAGGGTGGTTGGAACCCTTGCTGGGGCTAAACGGCATTGTGCTAGTTTGCTCCCGTGTTACAGGAGCAACCAACCAAAGCTAGGCCACGCCGATATGGGCACAACATGCTTGTTGCGACAAATTTGCAATAATAAGACGAAGAAAATTTCACTCGCGCCAGGACTCGAACCATCGACAACAGCGTCGGCGTTAAACAATGTACAAGAGGTTAAACACTAGTCCGATCCGACACCCCAGAAAAAAAGGTATTTCCTTACAGTTTCCCTAGGTTTCTGCTTCGATTTCATCTGCTTGAAACTCGAACTTAGTTAAAGATCCAGCAGAAGGATGGTTTGGAACCCCTTCTGGGCAACACAGCAGTTCTTCAGGGGTCTCACGGGTAAAGGACAAACGATCAAGGTCAAGGAACGCCAACAGGCGCACAAATGCTTCTTAAGACAAATTTGGCAATAAGACGAAAAAAAATTCGCTCGCGCCAGGACTCAAACTATCGACAACAGCGTCGCCGTTAGACAATATACAGGAGGCTCTACCACTAGTCCGATCCACCTCCTTAGAAAAGAAGCATCTCGGAAGTTTTCAAATCTCCTGCTTCAATATCACTGCTTTGAAACTCGACACCTATTTAAATCCACAGAAGTGTGATTAGAATCTTTGCTGGGGCTACACGGCCATTCTTCTCTGTGCTCTGGGTTACAAGAGCAACCGACCAAAGTCAAGGAACGCCGACATGAGCACAAGATGCTTGTTTTGCGACAAATTTTGCAATAATAGACGAAAAAAATTTAACTCGCGACAGGACTCGAACCATTGACAAATGCGTCGCCGTTAGACAATGTAGAGGTGGCTCTACTACTAGTCCGATCCACCTCCCAAAAAAAAAAGGCATCTCGAAAGTTTTCAAATCTCTAGCTTCGATATCACTGCTTTGAAACCCGATACTTATTTAAATCCACAGAAGGATGGTTGACCCTGCTGGGGCTACAGCGGCAATTCTCAAGGTGTTCATATGTTACAGGAGCAACCGAAACCAAAGTAAAGGAACGCCGACATGCGCACAATATGCTTGTT
>JABUQX010008753.1:17500-25000 GCA_015478945.1 Trachelipus rathkii
TCCATCACCAACTCTACTGCCACTCCATCTTCTCCTGGCACTTTGCCCCTTTTCATCTTTTTTATATCATTCTCATATTCTTCCATTGTGATCTCCTCCTCCTCTCTCTTCTCCTCCGCTTCCCCCCCGTCCGCCACCGCTTCTTCTTGTTCTCCGTATTCTACGTTTAACAGGTTCTCATAGTGTTCCGTCCACCTTTCATTCTTTTCTTCCGGTTTTACCAGTATCTCTCCATTTCTATCCTTTATGTTTCTGATTTTATTCTTCGGTTTTCTATATGCTTCCCCTCATTTACATCTCTCGTTAATTCTGCCGCTATCCTCTCCGTTTCCTCCTTCTTCGCCCTCCTCTTGATTCTTTCTGCTTCATTTCTTGCTTGTACATACTCCTCTCTCGCTTCTCCCGTTCTTCTCTTCAACCATTTTCTCATTTTCTCCGTTTTCTTTCTGATTGCATCTTTCACTTCTTCGTTTCACCATGGTGTGTGTCTTTTTCTAGTTCCTCCTACCCACCTTTTACCAAGCGTTTCCTCTGCAACTTCTTTTATTACATCTTGCAACCTCTCATCTTCCACTCCGCTTCTCAAGGTTTCTTGCATTTTCTGTTTGTACTTTTCTCTCTCCTCTTGTTCACCCAGCTTTTCTACTTTGATCACTGTTCTTTTTTGTTCCTTAACAGTTCTTTTGCCTCTCATCTTCATATCCACATCCAGCGACACTCCTGGTATCACCTTTACATTTCTTATCATTCTCTTATCTGATACTATCATATAGTCTATTATCGATTTTTGATCAACTTATATCTCGTATAGATGTGCGACTCCCGATGCTTATAAAAGGTGTTTATAATCTTTAGATCATTCCTCATACAATAAGCTATCAATCTCTCCCCTTCCAGGTTCCTTGTCTCTTCTCCCCACACACCCAAAACTCTCTCCACTTCTCCTCTTCTCTTTCCCACTCTGGCATTGAAATCTCCCATCAGCACTCTTTCTCCTTCCTCCTCCATCCCCACCTCTTCCTCCATTCTCTCCATAAATCTATTTTTTTCCTCTTCTGAATGTCCTTGTTGTGGTGCGTATACTTGAAATATTCTATATTTCCTCTGCCCGATTTTCAACACACACATCATTATTCTCTCATTTATATTTTTTACCCTTTGAATATATGGTGATAGTCTCGGACCCACTATCATTCCAACACCATGTTTCTTTATCCCTTCTCTCACTCCACTGTAGATCAGAATAAAACCTTATCCCAGTTCTTTACCCTCCTCAGAACCCCTCATAATCATCTCCGCCATCCCCAACAAATCTATCCTCCTCTCCTTCATGATGTCCACTACTATCTCCTCCTCCTTCTCTCCATAGGTGCCTACATTTATCGTAGGGTACCTATAATTTTTAAATGTGTTTTCCTGATTCATAGTCCCATTATCTCGCCGTGGTCGTCGTCCAAAGTTTCGTCTGGCTTCCGAGGCTCGCGCTTGAGTATTTCTAGCAATTTATTTCGGGCAGTGGCTTGCTGGGCCTATCCTGCCCTAGCCGTATCTCCTTTAGCCGAGTACATCTATGATGTCTCGTTGCCCGGGGGGCACGACGTGGACGCGGAGTTGGGCTATATATATATATATATATATATATATATATATATATATATATATATATATATATATATATATATATATATATATAATATATATATTATATATATATATATATATATATATATATATATATATATATATATATCATCGACAAGATGTAGTAGTATATATATATATATATATATAATATATATATATATATATATATACTATTTTCTAGAAAGCTATTATAACTTTTATGTTTATTATGAATGATTAAAACCTTTTGTTGCTATTAGGAATCTATTTATTTTATATTTAAAAACACATAAAACACAATTTAAAAACTTATATACATTTGCTAGCTTTCGTCATTGTTGTATCATGACCTTCTTCGAGCTTTGACAATTAACAAGGCGAAAAACTTTCTTCTATGTGTTTCTATTTAGTTCTGAGGAAGTTGGTTATCTAAGATGCTTTTGTAGAATGCTGAACTCTTCATGATATTGTTCTGTATATAGTCTATAGTTTGATCCCCAGGGCGGCGGTTGAAATTTGGGAGATTGTATATGCAAAATGTTTCTGCAGATTTTCTGATTTGTGTGTTTGTAATATTACGAATGATGGACATGTTATTAATGTTAATGTGATGGTTGTTGTTGTGGATGACAATTTTGAAGCCATACCAAACCCAGCCAACCCCCAAGACATTAAACCACATAAACTCGATCCACACAGATATAAAATTTACTATAGAAAATGCCAACCATAACACATTACCGTTCTTAGACACTTTATTAATATCATATCACAACACTAAACCTTCTTTTACTGTATACAGAAAACCCACCTCCAACCCCACATACATACAGTGGTATTCCACACACACAAAAAACACCAAACAAGCCACACTATCTACTCTGTACTTACGCGCTCTCAAAATATGTTCTCCTGCTTACCTAAAGAAAGAAACAGAATTTCTAAAGACCACATTCCAAAAACTAAAATATCCTCCTCATATAATCAATCAGGCATATAAAAAAGCAAAAAACAAATTCTACGACATAAATAATACCAAACACAATACCAAAAAACATACATGCCCATCCCAAACATAAACTACCATCACATACAAAAATTACTACCACCACACTTACAACTAGTTCCGTCAAATAATATTAATATAAAAACTGCACTAAATCCCCCAAAATCAGAAATAAAAGACCCCCCATGTATATACAAAATTCCCAGTAATAATTGCAACAATCAATATTTCGGTGAAACCATAGATTTCAAACGCAGAAAATACCAGCATACATATGATCTAAATACACATAATGAAAACTCTGCCTTAACACACCATAGACTTAACAACAACCATCACATTAACATTAATAACATGTCTTTCATTCGTAATATTACAAACACAAATCAGAAAATCTGCAGAAACATTTTGCATATACAATCTCTCAAATTTCAACCGCCGCCCTGGGGATCAAACTATAGACTATATACAGAACAATATCATGAAGAGTTCAGCATTCTACAAAAGCATCTTAGATAACCAACTTCCTCAGAACTAAATAGAAACACATAGAAGAAAGTTTTTCGCCTTGTTAATTGTCAAAGCTCGAAGAAGGTCATGATACAACAATGACGAAAGCTAGCAAATGTATATAAGTTTTTAAATTGTGTTTTATGTATTTTTAAATATAAAATAAATAGATTTGTTATAGCAACAAAAGGTTTTAATCACACACACACACACACACACACACACACACACACACACATATATATATATATATATATATATATATATATATATATATATATATATATATATATATATATATATATATATATATATATATATATATGCTCTTCTGGAAGGTTTCTTATGTAAGACTCTTCCACTTTCTGGATGTTCCTTTCTCTCTTTTTGCTGTTGCCTCTCATTCTCTCTTTTCTTCTCTTTATTCTTCTCTCTCTTTCTCCACATTTATAATATAATATATATAATATATATATATATATATATATATATATATATAATACTATATATAATAATAATAACTAATAATATATATATATATATATATATATATATATATATATATATATATATCTTCTGCTCATTATTATTATTGTTAGACACTTATTCCCGCTTAAGCGGGGTAGTGGTACGTGCTGGCTTCCCTGGTGCATATTTTCCTTCATCTCACACGCCCCACCCACCTCCTCCATTTCCATTTCATATCTCTCGCCAAACACCCTACGCTTCCTCCGCCCCTCATCCTCTCTTCAGCATTTCCTTTGTTCCATCCGTCCACAGCTATTAGCCGGTCTCCCCTTCCCTTACTATTCCTGTCCTCGCCTCTGAAACTCATAACCACCCTCGTTTCACTCCATTCTCTCCGGATGTCCAAACCACCCTCAACATTCCCTTCTCCCATCTTCTCACCAAACCAATTCTTCCAATCACATCTCTCTCTCTTATCACCCTATTCCTAATCCTCTCTCTTTTACTAACCCACATACCGCTCTCAACCCTTTCATCTCAAACACTTCCAACTTCTTCTTGGACCTAACATTCAACCCCCATGTTTCACACCCATATAGTACCGCTGGAACACAAATTTTTTCAAACATACTTATCTTAAGTTTATGTGATAAATCCCCCCCTTTCCATAATCCCCTCAGACCACTCAATGCTCTCATTCCTTCTCCTACTCTGTGATCTATCTCTTCCTTCATCCCTCCTTCCTTACCCAAATCCATCCCTAAATATCTGAAAACCTTTACTTCTTCTAATACTACACCTCCTACTCTAATCTCTAACCCCATCCCCTCATCTGTTTCCTCCTCCTCAAACACTAACACTTTACTCTTGCCTGGATTATCTTAAGACCCTTTTGTCCACACACTCTCTCAAACTCCTTCACCAAATACTACAGCCCTTCTGAATTCTTCGCCACTAAGGCAGTATCATCCGCAAATAGTATCATGTTCACTTCCCATCTATCACCCCTATCCATCAATTCCACCCCCCTCCCCTCCCTCATCATTCCTCTACAGACACTCTCCATAAATAAATTGAAAAGCCACGGTACATTACACATCCCTGTCTCAGCCCTCTCTCTACCCCAAACATCTCACTCTCCCCTCTAATACTCTCACACACATTTCTGCTATTCTATAAAAGGCCTAATACCTTTACCCTAATTTACCCCTACTCCCATATTAATCCAGCACCCTCCATAATTCCCCCCCTCTTCGCACTCTATCATATGCTTTCTCCAGATCTAAAAAACACTCATCACTTTTCCTTTCCTTTCTATACCTTTCTCCACAAGCATCTTCATTGTGAATACTTGATCCACACACCCCTTCCCACCCTAAATCCTCCTTGTTCTTCCCCCATTCTCTCTTCCGTTAAATCTCTCACCCTCTCAATTAATATTCTCCCATACACTTTCCCTACTACACTCAAAAGACAAATACCTCTATAATTCCCACACTTCATCCATCCCCTTTCCCTTTATACAGGGGAACCAAACAACCATCCTCCCAATCCTGTGGAACCTCTCCCCTCCTCCAACATAAATTATATAACCTATACAGCCATTCCTCCACCACTCTGCCTCTGTAACATTTCCATACTCACAAAATCTAGACCTGTAGACTTTCTTTTTTTTCCTTTAGTTAACGCCCTAGTAATTTCTTCCATTTGTATTTCCATATCCCCTTCCCGCCCCACTTCCCCCCCATCCTCACCTCTTGTAAATCCTCCTCATCTCTCCCCCCCATTTCATTCAACAATCCTCTAAAATATTCCCCCCACCTTTTCCTCACCCTATCCTCCCCTCCTATCCATTCCCCTTCCCCTCCCTTAACCCTCTCTCCTAACCCCTCCATCTTCTTCCTTTTTTTATTTACTTCTTTCCCGAATACTTGCTCCCTGTTTCAAAATTTTCTGCCACTTTTCTACATCATTCATTATTTGCATTTCTCTTCGCCCTCTCCACCGCCTTGCTTCCACTCTAACCCTTCTATATTCCTCCCAACTTTCCCTTCTCCTATTCCCCAACCATTTCACATAGACCTCTTTTTTTCTTTTTCACCAACTCTTTCACCTCCTCACTCCACCATTCACTTCCCTTTCCTTCTACTTGCTCCCACCTTTTTTACTCCACATACCCTTCTGGCCTCTTCACAAATTGTCTCTTTAAATCTCTTCCACTCCTCCTCACTTCCTAATTTCCGTCCCTCTCACGTCCCTCCACCTATCCTCCATACCCCTCATACCCTCTTACACAATGTCTCATCTAAATTTTCCACCTTTATGACTTCTATTCTCCTCTTTTTCTCTCTTTCTCTACCGTTACCTCTCCCCCTACCCTTAACCTAGCAACCACCAAATAGTGATCAGATAACCCCCTACCTGCCCCTCTGACTAAATACATTTACATCTAGTAAATCTGCCTCTATCCTACTATTTATACATAAATCCAGTACGCCCTCCCCCGTTATCTCCTTTCTTCCCATTATACTTTATGATTTTTCACTTTTCTTGAACCAAGTATTCCCAACTATATATATATATATATATATATATATATATATATATATATATATATGTACATATATATATATATATATATATATATATATATATATATATATATATATATATATACATATTTATATATATATATATATATATCTATATATACATATATATATATATATATATCTTATATATATATATATATATATATATATATATATATATATATATATATATATATATATATATATATATATATATATAGAACCAAGTATATATATATATATATATATATATATATATATAAACTTGCATGAAGGTTCATATGGTAGGAGCATAAAGTGAATAAAATTTTAAGATTGTTTTCCAGGGTGGATGGAGCAAATCAAGATGGCGTCTTTTGCTTTTAAAGCCATGTGTTCTTTCCCATTATATATATTCTGATGCATTATTTTTTGTTTACGTTCTAAATTTATGTTTGGAATTTTCTCACTATATTTGGAAACTGTCTGTTGATGTTTATAAATTGTTTTTGCATAATGTATAAAAGAATTTATTTGTAAGAGCCCTCATGAGCGTCACTTCGGTTTTTTGGTTTACGTGCGTTGAACAAGTCACAGTGGCCCAGCTTAGTGCAAGTTCGAATCCAGTTCAAAGGGCTGGATAAAGTCACATTTTGATCCTGTTCTGAATGTGTCTACCTGCTGGGCTGGTGTGGAAAGACGAAGGAGGAGTCAGATGATATGCTCACGAACGTATGTGCACTAACATGGATGACTTGTAGCAGTAGTACAAAAGTGGTAGTGGTGGTCACTATCCTGAGAGGCTCCGGAGGGGCTTTGGAGTCCCGTAAAACCGTAGCCAGGGGCCACGTGACGTAATGCAGCGTCTGAAAATACCCTAAGGGGGTAATGTACGCACACGGTATTCGACCGTGTGCTTGTGTACGTGCCAAAGGCACGTACATACACCTGAAACATCGTGACGTCACCTCAACCCACAAAAATTAACCCCACGAACCTACGCGATTGCAAAATACCCCCAACTTACGCAGGGAGGAAAAATACCCTCCCTCCAGGGAGGGTAAAAACCACCTTAGTCTCTCTAGTATCCATTTCTTCTCTTGTCGGCCTTTGTATGCTATATTGTTCTTGCATTTTGGGTGGCTATGGTTCCGCCTTTCTTTTGCATAAGGTTTGAGGCATAGGTTAAGGGCCAAATACGTTTTCCCCTTCTTTCACACTCCCTTGACCTTATTTCTCTGCGACTTGACAATGGCGCCCTATCTCTTTTCTATAAGTATTATAACGGTAGTTGCTCGAAATATCCGACCTCTCACATTCCTC
>JABUQX010008753.1:35000-37500 GCA_015478945.1 Trachelipus rathkii
TGTGTGATGAAAGATATCTTATTCGTGAGCTGCAATACAAAGAATTATTTCAGTAGGATAATATAATGAGAAAAAGCCATTTGAACTAAGGAAGTTTCAAATACCGGAAATCAACTTCCAAGCAAGAGATTATACCGAATTAATATTTTGGCAAAGTTGCCAGATAACAGAGTCTCTTTTGTTTCTATTCACGGAAACTGAAACTTTAAAAGTCTGCCTTAAAGATGATAATATTTTAAACATACAATATGCGAAATTTCCTTGTCATTCACTGAACGTTGAAAGAGCTGTTTGATTAGTAACCGAAGCTCCTAATTCAGTTTTTGGTGAAGAAAATCGAGACGGATTTATTCGTGCCAGAATGAAATCCAGGGAAGCAATAAAAAAATATGACTCCAAAAGACAGTTTATGAACTAGATTTATAAAGAAAACAAGCTGGTGGGAGGGTGGGTGGAACTTGAAATACAACTACTTCCTCGTCGTAAGTTCTGGGATGCTTGATTTAAGCTAGCGAAAAGTTGCATATTATATATATTATATATATATATATATAATATATATATTTATATATATATAATATGTTATTATATATATATATATATATATATATATATATATATATATATATATATTATAATTATATATATATATATATATATAATATATATATATAGTATAGTATAAGATATATATAAAGAGAGAGAGAGAGAGAAGAGAGAGAAGAGAGAGAGAGAGAGCGAAGGAAATTTTAATATTCAAAAAGGAGTCCTAAAATGTTATTGAATCCATATATTTCGTGATAAAAATAAAGGTATTTTCCCAACGAACAATCCGATTGGCTTGGTTTTGGTATCATTCCTTTTCTCTTGAAGAGAGCTATAAAAGTAATTTAACATAGAATTTCGACAAATAAATACTTTAAGAGAAAATTGAAGAAATTAGCAAAATTATCCTATTTTCGAAATTTGGGGGGGATGAGGGAGTAAATCCCCTCATCCAAAATAGCTCAAATTTTGACACTTTTCTTAAGAAACCTAACCGAAATTTTTTGCACCTCAGGCGATTTCGATTTCAAAAATTTAGATTTTTCACTCCATCCTAATATATATATATATATATATATATATATATATAATATATAATATATATATATATATATATATATATATATATATATAAAATATATATATATGTTCTATGTATATATATAATATATATATATAATATATATATATATATATATATTATATATAATTTATTATATATAATACATATGAAATACATATAGTTTGTACTATGATTTAAGATCTAAAAACGCAAAATCTTTACACAAAAACCTTTCATTTTCATCGTTATACCTAAGATATTTTTCCACTTCATCAACACCATCACGGAGTACATATGTAAGAAGTTCACGTTGAGATACTAAAATTTGTTTACTAGATAGATCATCTTGGTAAAAACTTTCATATCATTGTTTTCTGAATAGATAGACGTATTTATGTACATCTATTGAATTTAAGAAGCGTTCAATGATATTCTCAGAATCATCAACCAGCATTTTCTTAAATGCGCAATATTCCTGGTATAACATGTACAGTAATGTGCAACAGTTACATAATTAGACAACATTTCCGATTTCTTCGTTTGCATTATTACCCTCCTACGAACCTCTGACAGATATTTTATCTGTGGTAAACCAGAAATATAGATTCTACGAGCCGTAGGTTCAAATACACCTGTTTCATTACACATCTTCCATACTCGAACTTCCATTCGGTGTGAAGTTATATATTTAGAAAAAGAGAGAGTAAGGTGGTTGCCTTCGAGACACCATCCTCTGTTAATAATCGTTTTCGGTGAGTCTAAAACTTCGGTAGATTTAGAGTGCTCCTTGATCCATTCTGCCGCGTGATGTCATATACAGAGTAGTTCGTCTGTACTCATAAACATACGTTTGCTACTATAGTATACAGATTGATTAATATACGTGAAAAAATCAGAACCATTACTGTTTCTTTTATATAAGATTGAAAAACCACACCCTGGAATCTTGATCGCCCACTGTATAATGTCTTGCATAGAGATATATCTATCAAGACTTAACATGATGCACACTTAATGAAGATAGAACACTTTTTAAGCAGAACACAACCTCCTAAAAGCTTTCAAAAGTAAACAACGGATTTATGACGTAAAATAAGACTCCAGGGAGAAAAATATAAATTAAGGGCACAAAACACGAGCCTAACAGGAAGGTTAAACCTGTTTACATTTGTACGTTCACTTTTAGGCCTTACGCCCCATTCCTTTTTATGTTTGTATTTGTATTTCGTGTTTCATTCAATGCTATCACACCGGCAAACTAATAAATGCTAATTGAAACTAAGAACATAACATACCTAACTTAAAACTAAACAGTTTTCATTAACAAAGTTCTTTGCTCATCAACGGTAAGTAACTAGCATCATCCATAAAACTTTACCTTTCCTACCATTC
>JABUQX010008754.1:0-15000 GCA_015478945.1 Trachelipus rathkii
GCTCTCACTACCTCTCTCTCTCTCTCTCTCATCTCTCCTCTCCTTCTCCTCTCACTCTTCTCTCTCTCTCCGTCTCTCTCATCTTCTCTCTCTTAACTCTCGTCATCCTCTCCATCACATCTCTCTCTCTTCTTCTATCTGCCCATTATATACTATATATTAATATATATACCTAATATATATATATAGTAACCTAACTACTATATCTATAGCTAGTTATTTATCTTATACTAATCAATATAATATAATATACTATATATATCATACTATATATAATATACCACATACACTATTATAATAAACAAGCTAAAATGACCAATTAAACCATATCTAGAAGTAATACTTAGAAATACTCTTCAAGACAGCTACGTATCTTAAAATATTTGAACCCAAGCAAACAATATTATATTGCAATTACTATTAGAGACGGTTCAGGAACCGTGCCTGTCCAATCTTTCATTGCAGATCTATCATGAAGACAACGAGAAACTATCGATTAGATTATTCAATGATCAAGGTTGAACGATATGTAAATTTACGTAATAAAAAAAAAAGCCCTAATGATTCGAAAAATGTGCTTTCTTTGTGATTTTAATATATATTCATTATAGTAATATAACTATATAATAATATACTTATATAGTATATATATACTATATTACCTATATCATATATATATATATACCCTCAGCTATTACTACATATTATATATATATATACATTAATAATAATATATATTTCATACTATATATAATATTATATATCCTTCACTGCGGCAAAAGACCGGGGCTACCAAACACCCCACCGCAGTGTGTGGAGAATTTAGGATCCAAGACGAGAGCGAAAATCCAACAGGCCCGACATGCTCCCGACACACTGGCGTTTGAACAGTGTCGCGCTGCAAGTAAAAGTAGATAATTTCTGTGGAAAATGTAGCGCAGCCATCATAGTACGAGGATAGGTCTGGCCTTTCGACAGATTGAGAACTTGCCTGAAAAGACGAGTCCGAGCGAGATCACTCTTTCGAAAAGGAGGGTAGCTCACACTAGAGAGTTCAAAAATTTGCTGTGTCCATTTAGCTATTAATATCGATAATACATCGCTAGGGATAACTTTTTTCATATTTCATTCTTTTTCTTGTTCTTCTTTTTCTTTTTCTTTTCTTTTTCATTTAACTTTCTCACATTTATTATCTTTTTCTTTTTATTTCTTATTTTTATTTTTATTCTTATTCTTATTCTTATTCTTATTCTTATTCTTATTCTTATTCTTATTCTTATTCTTCTTCTTATTCTTCTTCTTCTTCTTCTTCTTCTTCTTCTTCTTCTTCCATCCTTACATCGATGATCTTCCATCACTCATCTTACTTCTTCTTCAATCTATCTTCTTCCTTCCTTCTACACCATCTACTTTTCGAATTTCTTCCTTTCTTCTTCTTCTTTCTCTTCCTTCTTTTCTGCTTCTGTCTTTTTCTTTTCCTTCATTTTCGTCTTTCTTCTTCTTCTTCCTTCTTCTTCTTCTTCTTCTTCTTCTTCTTCTTCTTCTTCTTCTTCTTCTTCTTCTTCTTCTTCTTCTTCTGCAACAATTTCTATGGCTTGAAAGAGATTGGAGAGAGAGTTACTGAAAAGTAGGAGATTTAACAAGTCGAATAGCGCTAGGCTGTGAACAATCAATTAGAAAAGTTGTGTAGAACCTCCCTACATAAGTTGTGAAGAGCTTCCCTAAACACAGCATTCAACTGAGGTGGTGAGAAGAGATTCCGAAAGCCTCTCAGAACACCCAAACTCTTTGAAGTTTTTTTTTTTTAGAAAGATAAGTAATTTGATCCTTATAATTAAGGTCACTCAGAAAAGGAAACGCCAAGAATTTTAAGAACAAAGGAAGGTCTTTGTGTGCTTTCGAAGGTGTTGAAGGTGAAGGTGTGAAAGATTAATTCGAGTAGATAGATGAAGGAACTGTGTTTTTGAAGCATTGAAAACTACTATGAATAAATTGCTCCAATTTAAGATACGAAAAAACCTAACGGTTAGCCGCTCTAATGCCACCATCCTGATATACGTTAATTGCTGTTGAATGACTCGACTCAAAAATTGGAAGGAGTAATGATGGGTGAATTCATCGGCATAGGAGTAGATAAGAGACGAAGTGATGGAGAGAAAGTCAATAATGAAAAATAGAAAAAGAGTTAGTAACAGGAAAGAACCTTGAGGAGCACCACCATTAATAGAAAATAAGACATAGAAGAGGTTATAGAAATAGAAAGTTGATAGGAGCAACCCTGAAGATAAAAAGAGTTTAACAGAATAATTAAAGCAGAAAGTTTGTCTTGGGGGGGAAAAAAAAGTCTAGAATGATATATCATAATATATATATATATAAATATTATATATATATATACTATAATAATAATTATATATACAATATTATATATAAATATATATCATATACGTATACTATATATAAAATCAAAATATATTTAAATAATATATCTAACATGTAAAAATACTTTTAGATAATATACCTCATTCTCCAAGTCATCAACCCTTAATATTTAGCCAATTTAGTGGCAACTCAGGTTTCTACCATTATTCTGATCTATTAAGAAATAAATTACGCAAAACGTTGCGTAATTCAAAACACTCGAGGCTCTAATTTTTTAAATTAGTCTTCTTAAGGAATATAAATGATTATTCAGCCTTTATTTATCACAGATCTTATGTCTCTATCTCTGTTTTTCCATACTTATAAGTATCTTTTACTATACTCTTTCTCACTTCTTCATCTCACTATACCACGTACTAATATATATATATATATACTAACTATAATATATAATCAAAATTATATATATATATAATATACTAATATATATATATATACTATATACTAATATTATTATAATATATATATATATCCAGTCATATATATATATATATAATATATATATATATTTTCTTCTTCTTCTTCTTCTTCTTCTTCTCTTCTTCTTCTTCTTCTTCTTCTTCTTCTTCTTCTTCTTCTTCTTCTTCTTCTTCTTCTTTCTGTTTGTTCTGTCATTTTTGTTTTTGTTTATCTTGTTCTACTCCTTGTTCTTTATTTTATTCTTTTTCTTTTCTTATTTTTCATTTCTATCTACCATTTTTCTTTTTATTTAATTTTATTTTATTTTATTTTATTATTTTTTATTTTTTGTTTTTTTCTTATTTTTTTCTTTTCTTTTTTTCCTATTTCTTTTATTATTTTTTTCATCTTAAAAAAAATGAAATGTAAGAAAGGTTTGTTTAATTTATTAATAAATTAATAATTTATTTATCACATTTTGTAATTGTCCTTTTCTTAATATTTTAGTGCGCAAAAATAGGCCCTATTTCCTACCCTTATTTATTTATTTATAAAGTCCACACCTCACTCACAGTGCCTATTCTATGAACCGAACTGCCTTGTGCCATGTGGCACTGTCCTTCAATACCGATTGCACCACAATCGGTAGAGCATCAAAGTCTCAAGGAAAAGGCCTGGGTTCGATATTTCGTCTGGATCCTAGGTAGTAATTACCTAGATAAGTTCCCCTACTAGAATAGGGCTATGCCCTTAAGGTGTGAGCTTTTATAAAAAAAATAAGAAATACTTTTAAATAATATATATGAAGAATATTATTGTTTATGTTTAGTAGGGTTATAGTAGTAGTAGTAGTAGTAGTAGTAGTAGTAGTAGTAGTAGAGTAGTAGTAGTAGTAGTAGTAGTAGTAGTAAGATTAGTTGTAGTAGCACTGATCGTAGTGGTAGTAAAATAAAAGATAAAGTTAAACATGTGGGAGAAAAGGCAATAATTTTAAATGATATATTATTATAAACAAATATTACTCCCTTAAATATTATGTTACATTGCATGTTTATTACACTATTCTTTAAAAAATAATAATATATATATAGTATATAATAATATATAATTAGTACTATATAATATCTATATATATAATTATATCATATATATATATAAAGATTACGATCGTTTTAAAAAAAAACAATTGGTTTTTTAAAATAAACCAAAACTAAACGCAATGCGTTTTTTTGTTTTTTTCGGGTTTTTATGCTATTTGATTGATTAATGTGTTTTAATGCGTTTTAAATTAAGATCTTTAAAGCAAAAAAACACACAATCAAAATACCCAAAAAAAAAATACTGGAAAACTTTTTATCACATGTGCTAACACATATTTAAAATTCCTTAATAAATTTATTTGGATTCTAATTTTTAAATTTTCTTGAAACTGTAAACTGGCTATATAAATTTTTTATTTATTTTTTGAGTTTTACATAAACTCAGTAAAGTAAAAAAAATAAGAGGCGTATATGTATAATATATAAACTCTCATCTGAAAACAAAAAGGTATATACTTTATTATCTTTACCAAAAAAAAAAACAACAAACGTCATAAAGAAAAAGTTTATTCAAATTTAACCTATTAATTGATATACCAAATGAATGTCTTATTAACCTGTTATATTTGAAAATACTAGGAATATTATATATATATATATATACTACTATACTATAATAGTATATATATATATATAATATAATATATATATATATATAATATTATATATATAATATATATATAATATATATTATATACTATATATAATATATTACTTTATATATATATAATATACTATATATATATAAATATACTAAATTATATTATATAAATCTTATACTATATATATACTATATATATATAATATATTATATCAATATAATATAAATATATATATATAATTATATTATATATATATATGATATTATAATATATATTATACTTATAAATATATCATTATAAATATATCTATATATATATATCATAATATATATATATATATATATATAATATAATATATAGTACTATTATATATATAGAGAGAGATCAGAGAGAATGAGAGATCAGAAGAAACGAGAGATGAGAGAGAGAGAGAGACCCCTTAATACTGCTTCGATGAGTAACAGGATAAAAATTTAGTAAATATGATTATCATTAAAAATGCAAAAAAAACTAATTTCCCGTGCTTTGCTTGTCCCAACCTATTACTAATGTTGCTGTGCACAAGATCCGAAAAGTGAAAATATCCTTTCAAACCATTAGCATTTGATGAAGTTGCGGACAATATGCTTACTATTTTATATATAACTCCTTCTCATCTAATTTTCTTTGAGAGATCTGTCTGTGCCAAGATGAACGAGTCACTGCTGACAACAGAGACTCCATCAAAATAGGTAACTTTATGAAATGGAGGAGAATCTTGCCTCATTAAATTAACCCCCTATTGACCAAAATGCATCAATCAGGATACGCTCATTTCTATAAATTATCATTGCTTTTCGAAATACTCATTATCGCTCTGGCAAAGTACTGCGGTGAGCGTCTGGATATCTTGCCTTTCGAGTTGAAAAAATATTACTCAATAAATAAGCTTGAGAGACTCTTTACCTGCCTATGATACCTGTATCTTTTCATTTGCTTACAGATCTGTCTGTTTTGAGTGGTGCATTAGCTGCCATTCTAAGACTGCACATCGTCATTATTTTTCTAAATATACAACAGAGCTATATCAACCTTAGTCATACAGTCATTGCCTCAGCTTGGTGTTAATGCTGTGGCCACACAATCCAACACAGTGATACTTAAATTACTTAAAATTTTGAATCGGGGTAAAATGGTAAATGGGGAAAAAAAATGAATCTCCTTCAACGAGGCTCGCAAACAAGGCGATGCATCTGTTTCACTTAACATACATGTTAAATTTACACAAGCTATACTAATCATTAAACCACTATATATATTATATATATATATAGTATTACATATATATACTATTATTATATACTAATAATACTATATAATGTATATATATAGTTATATATACATATATAAATTACTATATATATACATATATATACTATATAATACTCAAAATTTAACAATTTGAGCATAATAAACTGACAGGTATCCAAGTACCTTATACTAATTACTATTATATACGTACTATATACTAATATATACTATATATATATTACATTATATAATATAAATATAATATATTATAAATACTATTAATAACAATAATATTGTATATAATCATATAATAAACCACCGCAAATATATAAGATATATATACTAAATATATTTATATTACATATATATATTATTATATATATACTACTTTATATCTATTAATAATATATACTTAGACCATATATATTATACATATAATATACTACTGTTTATATAACTATATATTATAGCTATACCATAAATACAATACTATATATAATATAATATAGATACTATTATATTATACTATATAATATATATATGTATATATAAATATTACTAGTATACTATATATATAATATACTATATATATATATATACTATATATATATATACATATATATATATATAATATAATATATATATTATATATAATATCAATATATATATATTATAAATACTATAATATATAATATATATATACTATATAGATATATATATATATATAATTATAATATACTAATATATAAAATACATATAAGCGAAATATACCCTATATATATTATCTTATATATATATATATATAATTATTAATATATTAATATATATATAATATTATCATTATATACTACTATAGTATATATATATCATATATATAGTATATATATCTAAACATAATAAAATATATATATATTACTATATATATAAAAATATCTATATATATATATGATATATATATATATATATAATCATACTATATATAATATATTATATATATATATATATATCATCTATACATTATTCTCACAATAGTAGGAATATGACATGTTATAACCTGTAATATGCTTTTCAGTTACTCTCGATTGCGAGAAAACGAGAAAACCATATCAACATGCTAACAGAAACCATTAAATAAAAATATTGTTATTATTAAATATGTTTATGCAGAATAGTTTTTTATGGTTTAAACCATTGCTTTTTTTATGTCGTTTAAACCATGGTTTAAACCACCCACCCTATACTATATATATATAATATATATCTGTTGAAACTATATTATATTCTATAATATATAATATATGATATATATATAACTATATAATATATATATATATATATATAATATATAATATAATTACATGATATATATAGTATTATATATAAATATATAGACTATATAATATCTATTATATACTAATAATATACGACTATATTATATACTATATATATCATAATATATATATTATAATTATAATAACATATATACTTATAATATATATATATATATATAGTATATAATATAATATATATATTTCGAAACACTTCAGTGATAAAAAAAAAGGCAAAACCAATCTTCATATAGAAGCCTCTGATTGGTTGGTACAGACTAGTGAATACAGTACTATATATATATATAGCTAATATATATTATATATATATACTATATACTATATATAACATAATATATATTATATATATATATATATATATATATATACTTACATATAACTACTAACTATATATATATATATATATATATATATATATATTATATATATATTATATGTTTACGTGCTTTACCTTATATAACAAAAAGAAAAATGTAAAGTAATTTCATTAAAAAAATATTTCATATATATAAGAACTATTCATAATATTAATTGTTTTATAGAAAGCAATTTAAACAAAACATCCGTTTTATGTTTATACGAGAAACGCCGTTGTCATGGTACGAGGTTTTGTGTCTCTATTCAGTTTGAGGAACTTAGAAAGTTTGAGCCTTTTCCTAATAATAACAATAATAATAACACGAAGAGAAAGAAAAAGATACAGTTCTTACAATTTGAAGTTATTTTTATTATTGTATTCTTTTTATTCAAATATTATGACCCTTACCAATAACAATAAAATTATTAATACAAGGAACTACGTTACATATATCAATCTCATGTTACACATTATTGCATGGTCACGATGCACTGTTACGTATTTTTGAATTTATTATTTTATTTTGTAACTTATATACTAGACTGTATAATATTATACTCATACTACCTATATATATAATATTATCATATTATATATATATACATCAGATTCCCCCATATATTACTATATATATAATATATTATAATATATTAATACTATACTATATATTAAATATATAATTATATATAGATATATATATATATATAAATGGTCACTATATATAGTTATATATATATATATATATATAATATTATATATATATATATAATATATAGTATATTATATATATATATATATATATAATTTTAAACTTTATTTTTATTATTTAATTTTAAAATATTTAATATATATTTGGGATTATTGGGTGTCCGCGGGCTTCCTCCGCCCCTCCCCTACGGGTATGAAAAACGTCCCCCCCTATGTTTCCCCCGTTCGGCTCGAGCCCCCCCCGGGGGCCCCGCATCCCTAGTGTGTCCGTTACCTATATACTACTACTACATATATAATAATATATTATATATAAATACAATACTATATATTATATACTACTAATAACGAGTAAGTCTCTTAACTTATATAAATACTACGTTTATAATTAATAATATATACTATCAACCATTACATACATATACATAAGATCAGTACCGATCAAATCCCACATCCACGCCATTCTATACATACATACAACTCTACCTTTAACACTTTTGCGTGCAACCGTGCGTGAAAGCAGATTTTGCTATTTCAGAACCCGTTACAGCACCCCCGTTACAAAATTTATTGACCTCCGTTATAATAACTGTTTTACGTCAATGTCCAAGATCTTTTCGGATAGCATACATTCATCATTAACCCACGAGATAACATAATATAATGTTATTTCACATTACTCAATTTTACTTAAATATATCGTTCAAGCCGCCTAACGATTGTACGCTGATATCCGAAAAAATGTATTCCTTTTACTTGTAGCTATTGTTTTAGATACATATGACGGACAATGGAAACGCTGGCCATATAATATTTATATATACTATCATACTATCTACTACCTATATTACTACTACCTACATACTATATATATAGTCTATATATATATATACTAATAGTATATATATATATATATATACATATATAACCTATATATATCTAAAACATATTATGCTATATACGTCAACCTACAGTATTTAGTAGTCGTAGGAAAAAAGATACTATGTATGACATAATCTTAAGGTTATTATTGTTAAACCCTTATGATATATATATATATTACTATTAGTAAAACTTTATATAATATAGTATAATATACTTATATATATATACTATATATACTACTTATATATATATGCTACTACTATAGTATATATATATTATATATATATATATATATATACTAGCTATTATATAAGTAGTATATATATAAAACAATTAACATCCATGAAATACGCTGTTTGAAAAATGCTCAGTTAAATGCAAGTGAGCGACAAATAGACAAAGAATTGTATTCCAGGTTTTATCAGTGGAGTAAATAGAAGATTGAGCATATCAGTTAAGTCTGGAGTCAGAGGCTTGGACAGAGACTGTGAAGAATGACATATAACATATCCCACGAGTCCTTCTCAATTTAGGTGGTGGGAAAATGGATAGTTCAGAAGAGAAGAGGTTTATTGCAATAGCCATTGAATAGGGCTCTGCTGGTGAACGGTGGTGTTAACTGTTAAAAATAAATAAAATTGGACTCCATCTTTTTAAGGAGAGCTTAGCGTTTAGATGTTTGAGGCATACTCCAACAGGGGCGAACGATACTCCTAAAAAGGTCCTACCTACAGTTGGGGTGGTGAGGAGTAATTTTGAAGAAGCTTCAGATCACCCAGTCACTTTAAAGATTGTTTTGTAGGAGAAATATTGTAATCGTTCCAAGAAAGACCCCATGAAACAAAGAAGCATAGAGAAATATTAAGAAGATACCACGGTTTAAGTTGTCTTTCGAAGATGATGTTATAATTGTGTGGAAGATTATATAGAGTAGAAAGAATAGAAAGAAGAAGGAATTGAGTTTCTGAGATATTGAAAACAACGATGTTTATTCCGCCCTAATTTAAAACTCGAAAAAAAATCAAAGGTTAGTTGCTTCCTTGCATCAATTTGCTAGCAACTAAACATTGGCTAAGATTTATGCGAGCGAATAAGAGAAGCAACGTAAGAAGCATAGAGAACTATTAAGAAGATACACGTTTAAGTGGTCGTTTTCATATATGGGCATGAATCTGAAATGAATATTATATTAGAGTAGACAAGAATAGAAGCAGGAAAGGAATTGACGTTATTAGAGATAATGAACAAACGATGATATATTCGCCCAATAATAAAACTCGAAAAATTCAAAGGCTATAGTTGACTTCCTTGCATCAAAATTATTGACTAGCAGCTTCGCCACTTCGCGACGGTCTTGGGGTTGACCCCAATTCCTTGCTTAACTGCGCGAGCGAAGCCATTCGATTCCGTGAGCGTATTTCGCTGCGCTCCCATGAGTCAGAATGTGGCTAGAATCAAAGGTAATCAATAAAAAACACTTACTTTTCTCTCAGTTTGATCGAATTATGTCCTTAATATTTTATTTTCTTCTTTCGCAATACCAGATCGAATCACTTATCAGGGAATTCGGCTATCGACAAAAAAGTAATCAATAAAAAATATCTTCATCTCATTTTCTGATTTTATATCAATTTGAAATATCCATGCTGAGTCACTTTTTTTCATCTTTCGTTTCCCTCACTTTCTATCTCCTACCCTTTCAAGGGTGGAAGCGATGAAGGCTAACTGTAATATTCTTAAACAACTCCGCACTCGATTTTAACGGCCACTAAGTCCATCTTCCAAACCAAATATTTCCATACATATAATATACAAACATATGTGTACTAAACATACTCACAAATATTATACCACCCTATTTCCACACGCATTGTATATCATAATATTTAATATCTCGTATAATATTAATATTAATGTTGTATATATTAATAATAATAATAATAAATATATTAATAGATAATATATATTAATATCTAGTGTTGTAAACTTTATATACCATTAATTGGGATAACTATTACAAAAATATTTAATATTCCTATTTATAATTAATTTTTCTATATTTCTTATAACTTAAATTTTAACTATAAATAATTTTTTACTTTACTTATAAATTAATAATTAAACAATAAATAAATTAAAAATTTAGTAAATATGTTTAGTAAATAAATAAAATTAATTAATAAACGAGATTTAAAATAATTTTAAATGTGATTCCAATCTTGAAATTATTTTCCATTATTTAAAAAAATAAATACTATAATTATAATACTACTATATATCATATATATATATTTATATATATTATAGTATATATATAATATATTATATTATATATATATACTATAATAGATATATATCATATATATACTATATATATATATAATATTATAGTATATATATATAATTTTATAAAAATATAATAATAAATTAAAACAAAAGAAATAATAAACAAATTCTAATAAATATATATAAATATAAAATAATAAATAAATTCTGTATTTATTTTTCCATTATTTTTTCAACGAAATAATAAACATTAAATATTTCGTAAAATATATATATTTCCAATAAATAAATAAATAAATAGATATAGCTAATAAATAAAAAATAAATTTTCAGTTTAAAATATATTTATAAATTTACATTTATATATATTATATACGAATTTGTTTATTTATGAGCTGTTGTTTTAATTTATTATTATATTTTTATAAATTATATATATATTAGTATAATATATATATATATATACTAATATATATATATATATATTATAATATATATATATATATATAATATATATATATACTATATATAGAATATTATATATATATAATATATATAACTCTACATAAAACTGTTTTTTTAAGTATTTGTAAAATATTAGAATTAAAGAATTACATTATTAAAATTATTTTTTTAACTTATTATATTAATTTAAATTTTATTTATTTTACCTAAAACATATTTTCTAAATTTTTAATTATCAAGTTTTATTATAAACTTATAAGTAAAGTAAAAAAAAAAACTATTGTTTCTACCAAACTCATAAGTTATAAGAAATAAGAAAATATTAATTTAAATAGGAAAATATTAAATATTTTTGGTAAAGTTATGCCCAATTAATGCGTTATATAAAGTTTAAACACAGATGATTAATACTATATTATCTATTAATATAGTTTATTATTATTATTATTAATATACTTACAACATTAATATTAATATTATACAATATTAATATTAATTATACAAATCGTGAGCAAATAAAATGACACTTTTAGCAAAATCTTTTCCTCATTGCACATAAGATTAACTAAAGAATTTATATCAGCGTTTTTAATATATAATACACATGTAGAAAATATCTTGGTTTCGGAAAGTTGACTTCGTTGCCGTAAACTGCGGCGTTCATTTTAAGAATAATTACCAGTTACCGTTTCGCATCCCTTACCAACCCTTGACAAGGGTAGTAAGTAGAAAGTGAGGAAACGCAAAGAATGAAAAAAAGCTGACAAAGGGAATATCTGAATTTCTATTAAAGTAGAAAAGTCCCGGTTGATGAAACGAAATTTTTTTTATTGTCATTACTTTTGTGCCCTAGCCAATTCCTCTGATAAACTGCAGTTAATTCCATCTGGTAAGCGAAAAAGAAGAAAAAAATAACAAAGGAAATCTGGATTTCAAAAATGTAAAAAGAAAGTGATAATGAAAGAAATTTTTTTTATTGATTACCTTTGTGCTAGCCCAATTCCCTGATAACTGCTTCCATCTGGTTTCTCACGGATCTAAAGTCGATTGTAGGACTTACGTTGCTTCTCTTATTCGCTCGCATAAATCTTAGCCAATGTTTAGTTGCTAGCAAATTGATGCAAGGAAGCAACTAACCTTTGATTTTTTTTCGAGTTTTAAATTAGGGCGGAATAAACATCGTTGTTTTCAATATCTCAGAAACTCAATTCCTTCTTCTTTCTATTCTTTCTACTCTATATAATCTTCCACACAATTATAACATCATCTTCGAAAGACAACTTAAACCGTGGTATCTTCTTAATATTTCTCTATGCTTCTTTGTTTCATGGGGTCTTTCTTGGAACGATTACAATATTTCTCCTACAAAACAATCTTTAAAGTGACTGGGTGATCTGAAGCTTCTTCAAAATTACTCCTCACCACCCCAACTGTAGGTAGGACCTTTTTAGGAGTATCGTTCGCCCCTGTTGGAGTATGCCTCAAACATCTAAACGCTAAGCTCTCCTTAAAAAGATGGAGTCCAATTTTATTTATTTTTAACAGTTAACACCACCGTTCACCAGCAGAGCCCTATTCAATGGCTATTGCAATAAACCTCTTCTCTTCTGAACTATCCATTTTCCCACCACCTAAATTGAGAAGGACTCGTGGGATATGTTATATGTCATTCTTCACAGTCTCTGTCCAAGCCTCTGACTCCAGACTTAACTGATATGCTCAATCTTCTATTTACTCCACTGATAAAACCTGGAATACAATTCTTTGTCTATTTTCCTCAACTTCATTTAACTTGACCATTTTCAAACAGCGTATTTCATGGCATGTTTGGTTTGTATATATATATATATATATACTATATATATATAATAACTCACTACTACTATATATAATATATAATATACTTAATGTATAAATATAGACTATAATATATACAATATACAACTATTATATATATTATATATACTATACAGGACACTATATATATCACTATATATACTATATACTACTATATCTATAAGCTAAATTTATATATATTTAAGATTTGATTAGTATGGGTATAGTATACTTTTTTCTTTACAGGGACGGTGTGTCGAGTTCAAAAAATACAGAATGTATAGAGGTTATGAGTTATAATTTTACTATACATTTGTGTGCTCATCTTATCGAGGTGATTTTTTAAATAGAATATTTTGGATCCTGATTGAAGATAAAAGTATTATGGCACAGCGTTCTCCATTTGTCCGTCATAATTGTATCTTAAAAATGTTAATTACTACAAGTAAAAAAGGATACATTTTCGGAATCAGCGTAAAACGTTAGCCCTGAAACGTATAAATTAATGTAATAAATGAGTAATAAAAACAATTAATATGTTCGTGTTAAATGATAAATTCTATCAAAAAATCTGCATCTCTAAAAACAGTTCATTATTAACGGTGGGTCATAAACTTCACATGTAACGCGGTCGTGTAACGGTTGAATTAGCAAAATCTCTTTCAACGTGCACCAAAATTATAATAGTTGCGTATATCTATTATACATATATAATATATATAAATATAATATATATAAGATATATTAATATATATATATATATATATACTCATAATATATATATATATATATACTATATATATAACTATATATATACGGACAACACTAGGGGCTCGGCCGACGGCGGAACATAGGGGGGATGTTTTCCAATACCCGTAGGGAGGGCGGAGAACCCCGCTATCTACCCAAAATACCCATAATATATAATTATATATATTATATATATATATATATATATAATATATAATATATATATATAAATATATATATATATATAATATATATACTATATATATATCTACTTATATACACATAATATATATAATATTTAACAATATACATTTTTAAATTTACTATAAATATATATCACTAATTAATATTTAATAATACTACTCTTATATATATATAATATACTATATATATTATCACCTATATAATTATATATATATATATACTACCATATATATATATCATATATATCATATATATATAAAGAGTAAAATAATAAATTCAAAAATACGTAACCCATGCAATAATTTAACAATAATTTTAATAATTCC
>JABUQX010008754.1:20000-32500 GCA_015478945.1 Trachelipus rathkii
AGAAGAAGACAAAAATAACAAATTTTTCGAAATTGTTCGTAATTTTAACCAATGAAAATGATAATAACTCGTTCCTGCGTCCTTTATAATATATATATATAAAGTTGAATAACTCTATATATAATATATCTATTACATAAAAATACATATATACCACCACTAACATATTTATATACTACATACTAATACACCTCGATAATACCTAATACCGACACTACTATATTACTGATATCATATATAACATGAAGAAGAAGCAAAGAAAAAATAACTAAATTAGCAAAATCGGGGTCAACCACAAAAAAAAAAGGTACTGAAAAATCATCTATACTACGCTAGAAGTAACTTTAAATAAATCTCATGACCTCGGCATGGTACTTTATCATCTATTACCAACGTTTTGACGTAATTTATTTTAATTAGATCGATAATTAAAAACTCCACTACAAATTGCAAAATTAGTTTATCTACATACTGAGCTAGAATAATACACCACTCATTACTACTCGAACATCATACAACATATTATATATAACTATATAACTATATATATAATACTAATATATATATAACTATAATATATATATAATATACTATATATATATATATATATATATATATTATATATATATATAATATATATATATACTACTATATATATATATATTATATAATATATATATATCATTCTAGACTTTTCTTAACTTCCCAAACTTCTCTTTAATCTGTTAAACTCTTTTTATCTTCAGGGTTGCTCCTATCAACTTTCTATTTCTATAACCTCTTCTATGTCTTATTTTCTATTAATGCTGGTTGATGTATGCTGCTTTCCGTTGTTACTAACTCTTTTCTATTTTCAATTATTGACTTTCTCTCCATCACTTCGCGTCTCTTATCTACTCCTATGCCGATTGAATTCACCCATCATTACTCTTCCAATTTGAGTCGAGTCATTCAACAGCAATTAACGTATATCAGGATGGTGGCATTAGAGCGGCTAACCGTTAGGTTTTTTCGTATCTTAAATTGGAGCAATTTATTCATAGTAGTTTTCAATGCTTCAAAAACACAGTTCCTTCATCTATCTACTCGAATTAATCTTTCACACCTTCACCTTCAACACCTTCGAAAGCACACAAAGACCTTCCTTTGTTCTTAAAATTCTTGGCGTTTCCTTTTCTGAGTGACCTTAATTATAAGGATCAAATTACTTATCTTTCTAAAAAAAAAAAACTTCAAAGAGTTTGGGTGTTCTGAGAGGCTTTCGGAATCTCTTCTCACCACCTCAGTTGAATGCTGTGTTTAGGGAAGCTCTTCACAACTTATGTAGGGAGGTTCTACACAACTTTTCTAATTGATTGTTCACAGCCTAGCGCTATTCGACTTGTTAAATCTCCTACTTTTCAGTAACTCTCTCTCCAATCTCTTTCAAGCCTTAAACTATTGCTGCAGAAGAAGGAAGAAGAAGAAGAAGAAGAAGAAGAAGAAGAAGAAGAAGAAGAAGAAGAAGAAGAAGAAGAAGAAGAAGAAGAAGAAGAAGAAAAAGAAGAAGAAGAAGATGTAGAAGAAGAATAAGAGAATGAGAAGAAGACAGAAGAAGAAGCGAAGAAGAAGAAGAAGAGAAGAGAGAAGAATGAAGTGAAAGGCGGAAGGAAGGAAGTTACGAAAAAAGACTGAAGTACAGAAAAGATTCATGCAAGAATAATTCAAGACCAGAATTAACAATCACAATAAAGAAATAAGACTAAAGTTTTTTTAATAAGAAATAAGAATAAGAATTAAAGAAAAAGAATAAAATAAAAATAAAAATAAAAATAGAAAGAAAGAAAAAGAAAAAGAAAAAGAAAAAAAAAGAAAAAAAAAAAGAAAAAGAAAAAAGTTATCAATTAATTATCGATATTGCATATGACACAGCATTTTTGACACTCTCCTCTTGTAGTAGTTCCCGTCGATTGAGAATGCCTGAGACCTATCTTCCACACATTCTCATCCTGGAACAGACCTTCCTTACTCTACATTTCCAACCTTTCCTATTTGACTGCAACACTTCTCAAACGCCGTGTTGTCGCGTAATGTCCGGCCTTTTCTCTCGCCTATGGTCCTTAATTCTCCACAACTCCAGCGTGCGGGTTTTGGTAGCGCCCACCGCCGTCTTTGCCAGTGAAGGATTATATCACTATAATACATTATATATTATACTATATATATATTTATAATCCCATATATTATATATATAACTATTATATATATTAAGTAATATATAATATATATATAATATACTATATACTCATATATATATTATATATACTATATATATATATTAAACATCACAAAGAAAAGCCAAATTTTCGAATCAATTAGGCTTTTAATTTTACTTCTTTTACAGATCAACTTGACATAATATATTTCTTTCTGTCTCATGATAATCTGAATGAATTGGACACGGCACGTTCAGAAACGTTCCTAATAAATTCAATATAATTTTTTTTGCAAGGTTTCTAAAATATTAAATACTACTTTAAGTATCTTGCTACCACGTGATTACTTCTTGATATGTTAATTTGGTCATTTTAGAACTGTTTAATCATATCATATACTATAAATATATATGTATAATACATATATATATATATATATATATAATATTATAATATATAACATATATATATATATATATATACTATATATATTATATATATACTATATATAATAAAGAGAGAGAGAGAGAGATGACCGAGACGAGACGAGAGCAGAGAGAGAAGACGAGAGGATAGAGAGATAGAGAAGACGACGAGAGAGAGAACGAAGAGAGAGGAGAGAGGATGAGAGAGAAGAGGAAACTTTAATAGATGGAGTAACCGAGAAGAAAAAAAAAAAACACCAAGGAAATTAAAGGACGGACGAGAGGTTTGAATTATTTGTTAATAAAGAAATATATTTTAGTTGAAAATAGAGGAGGATTGTCTGGTAGAAAGATGAAGGAAATGAGTTTCTCCATTGAAAACAACCTTATCCTCAATGTCCCGATTAGAAAGTCGGGTAAGTAAGATTCAGAGGATAGTTGCTCCAAGGCTGGCTGCTCTTGCAGCGCAAAGCTTAATTTAATTGGAGGGACGTATTTCAAAATAAAAGGAGAAATTGAAGGGTTGGTGTAGTCAATATATTGGAGTGAGAGGTGAGAAGTTAATAGAGAAATGTCACTAATGAAGCAGATAGAAAGAGAATGAAGATATCAAGAAAACCCTGACGGAACACCACTATCTTATTTAAAGGATGAATGGTGACAATCTACAACTACTACGATAACATCTGAAGTAGAACGACCGGAAAATAAATCAGAGAAGATTACAGAGAGAAATATAAATACCAAAAAAGGGAAGATTGGAAACCTAAATTTTGTGCCAGCTCTAAATCGAAAGGTGTTCCCCGATTACCGTTAACTCCTACTGACGGAAAGATCAAAGACAAATGCCGAAGGGTCAAAGGACCAAGAAAGAGGAGAAATTAAGAAAAGAAAGAGGAGATAGAATGAGAAGGAAATTAAAGAAGAGATAGAACGAGAAAAAAGTAGCGAAGAGAGGACGAAAAGAGAAACGAAAAGACAAAGAGAGAAAGAAGAGGAACAGAATAGAAAGAAGAGACAGAAGTGAAAGAAGAGACAGAAGAACACCAGTTAAGAATTTCTTACCGAAGTCATACTGGCAATCAGAGATAAAATTAGAAGAATTGAGATGTTTCCAAATCTTACTGCTAACGATAGACTAGAAACAGATCTTAGAGTGAGAGGAGAGAGAGAGAGATGAGAGAAGCGAAGACGAGAAGAGAGAGAGAGAGAGTCACGCTAGAGAGAGCGACGAGACAGACAGACGACCGACGAAGAGAGATGAGAGCACTTGAGAGAGAGAGGACGATGGTGTGAGGGTTAAGAGGTGGACTCTTTTTTTTCGTCATACGGTGAACGAGAGGACGCTTCCAGCAGGAAAGGAAGATGGAAGCTGATTAGCAGAGACGGAATAGCTTTACAAAGGCAGGGTGCAAGTTCTAAAGCACAAGGTTTGAGAACCACAGGACAAATATCATCAGGACTGAACGCCTTCTTAGTGTTAAGCTCTTTAGAAGAAATTACAATATTAACCATAAATGAGTTGGAGGAGGTGAAGGAGCAGCTGGAGGAGGTGGTGGAAAACGTGGAAGAGAATTTGTAGCTCCAAATTCGTTTAATGTGGAATTAGAGGTGAAGGTTTAAGCGAAAAGTTCAGCTTTAGCAAATGCCATAATGATAGTTGTGCAGTCGGAAGATACTGAAGGAGAGAAAGAGGAAGAAACAAAGTTAGAGTTGACATTCTTTGGAAAAAAAAAACTCCAGAAAGAGCGGGAGGAAGAGGAACCAGAAATATTATTGCACTTTCTTCGGAGAAGAGTTTTTAGTGTCAAGGAGAATACATTTTGCACAATTCCAGGATGAAATATAAGCTGTAAATCCTTTGGACAGCGTCCCTGTGGAGAATAACGAGAGAAAGCAGAGTTAAGCCAAGATTTGTTAGGTTTATCTAAAGGTAAAGAATATGGGGTATATGTCCTCCATACCATAGAGAATCACCTTGGCTATTGGCTATGCACATTCCGAGGTACCCCTAACACCAACGTAGTAGTCATTTCAAGGGGAAGTTAAAAAAGTACGACAGCAAGTTCGATCAGTTTGCGGGACCGAAATGCCAAAAACGTTTCGTCACCTTAGGCGAGGATCGTTCCAGTGGAAGAACTGAAGAGGTGGAGCAGGATACAGAGATAAGAAAGAGATCGGAGGGGGATTAGCCCAAATTGTCGACAGGGAAAATGGTTAGGTTAGGTTAGGTTAGGTTAGGTTAGGTTAGGTTAGGTTAGGTTAGGTTAGGTTAGGTTAGGTTAAGTTTTGTTGGGTTCGTTAGAGAAAATTTCGACCATTTGACCTGTCGGTCATTTTTCCTGTCGAGCATTTGGGCTATTCCCCGAATATAAAGCCAAAGAATAACTAAAACAAATTAGATCTAATGGGGCAATATTTTAGAGTAAGTCTCTTTGAATTATTATGGTATCTGATTAAAGTATCCTCGAAAAAATGTATTACTGCAAATAGTGCAAATAAACCATAATCAAATGTAATTCTAGTCATTTCAATTTGTTTATACATATTAGAGTATTATACCAATAGTAGTATAGGGGGACGTTCGGGGGCCAGCGAATGTTCGGCATTCGCCTAATGCCGAATACACATTCGCCGAATGCCGAATATTTTTTTTAGGCTTTTTTTTTTTTTTTCGGTGTTTTTTTAATACTCACGTACGTTCATGGGTGTTTTTGACCCCTTAGGGGTGTTTCCGTGGTTCGACGACGCGTTTTTATCGCAACCGCAGGGAACCGGACCGCAAGTCCGCAACCGGAAAGCGCAACGCCTGAAAGCCCAACTGGAACGCTCAACGCCTGAAAGCTTCGGATTCGCACCCGCACGCTCGATCGCTCCGATTTCAATTCCTTCCTATAACTTAAGCTACGTTATGGACCATTTTTTAGTTCGTAATAAATAGATTACGAATGTTATTCATATGACGTCACAAGGATTCCTCTTATAACAGTAATGTTTGTCAAAGGTACAACGAATATTATAATTCGGTGATTATTATTTTACTATTCACATGTTGAAATGCAATTCATGTTTACTATTGCTACTATAAGGTATACATGTGTTCATAGAATTATGAATCAGTTAACCAGATAATTACACTCCTTTACGCTTAGGCGAAATTAGTTTTATTTCCATCTATTGTTCCCATACTATTCAACGTAGCTGCTTGACCTCATCCACCCACCATCAGTCGACTCTATAACAGTCATATTTTTTTTCCCTCTTCTGTTCATTCAGATGTGTAAAAGACATCTTATGCTTTACTGCTCTATACTATGTACTTAGAGCTATACACTGCGTAAACAGACCACTTCATAGTTAAAACTCACCATATACTTTACAGGTAGCGCTCTAAAGCCACCAGTAAAAACAATCTATCAGCAATTGCCATAGCACACAGTCTGCGTGAATTATGTACTTGAACATATTACATGCAATTAAAGCCTTAATGCATCGATGCATCGATTGCATCGATGCACTCACTCCGAATGCAAATAAATGCTTAACACAATATTACTATTAATAGTTTAAGCTTACACGTCACTTCTAATGTAGAAGACTTTTTAGTTATGTAAGAGATAGACGGAAATAATCGATTAATCGCAAAACAAATAATTATTTTATTTTTTTTTTTTATTTTTTATTTTTTTAACATTAATATCTTTCTTTTTTTTTTTAATTCTTTATATTTTTTTTTTTTAATCATTGTGTAATAATGCATCCTTTATTCATAATAAAGTTATCGATTATTCATTAACGTAATTAATAAAACTCTATTACCCTTAAATTCCGCATAACCTCTTTACACTCAAAATGTTTCGTACATTAGACGAAGACAACTGATTATTTACATGCACCATGAACCAAGTACAAACAATCATATATCTCTTTCTTCTAAACTTTTACTCTGACCGATACGTTTTAAATAATGTAACTGTAGCTTATAATTAACACTATAATGCATAAAATATTCAAACACACAATATAGCATTAAAATAATTTACTCATTTACATGTAAATTATTTCTTTTAAATCACCAACAAAGCATTTATTGTTTCTATACCTTATACTTTATATATACATATATAGTATATATAATATAATATAATACTATATATATATATAAATATATATTTATAGACATATATATAATAAAGACTATCTATTATCTGCTATTACTATATATAAAAGTAAACTAACTTTATCTGATACTACCTTTTAAAAGAGTAAATAGACAGATCGGATTCATTTGTATTTTCTGAACTATACTTATCCTATATTATATATATGATATATATTATAACACTCGTTCTCACTAACTATATATAGGAAATCTATATATGTCTCTTGTAACTATTCCATAATATAAATTATATAATACTAGTGTATACTAGATATAAACTAGTATATGCTAGATATAATACCACAAAGGAAGTAGAGATATGCTCATAATTATAATACTAATAATACTACTATATTAAATAGATGATTAGTATGCGCTTTAAAATCAGAGACTTTCCAAGCGAAAGCGTTCGTACAAGATACGTTTATCGGATGTCATGTTGCCTACACATCCTTGAGCAGCTGATATAATACTGACACCTCCATGCTTTCCTGCCTTGAAATGTTGCTAGATAGGTCATGCCTTTTGTAACATAAACCACCTCTTACTACTTCCATTGTAAGTCATGCTTAAAGGAATTCTTGTGACTCGTTCATGTTTGAGCAGCAATTTTATTGTTATGTGGAAGTTCTATTTCAATTGCTTCATTATCACCATCATAGCCATTATCCATATGTATCTCCTTCATTGCTTTTACTGTGACGTCGTTGTATCTGATGTCATCATACAACGATTCATCGTGCCCTGAACTATTTTCTGAACCTCGTTCAGTTACTAGCTTCAGCAGTTTCCCGAAATTAATAGTATCTTTAGTGTCTTTATTGATTGTAAGGCCTTTAACTTTTACAATATATTTTATATTACCTTCCTTAGTTCTTATTCTGACAGCGTAGGATTTAGGTCCTGTGCATACAAATGAATCACCATAAGCTCCTGGTCCGTATTCTGCTATTTCATCTGTTAATTCACCTAAAAAGTTACCTGTACTGGGCACTTCGTCATTTTCGCCTGCTACAAAAATACAAGAATCTGTATCACAATATAATGCTCTTTCTTTAACTTTATTAAGTAATTCGTATAATTTTATACGGGCATAGGCTGTCGTAAACGAAGCTATAGGGATGTTTGTAGTTGTCGACGTTCGCTCAGCTAATGCATTTTTTACAACTGTAACAACATATTTATTGCCTATAGGTACAACGGATGGGACTTCAATATCGCTTTGGTTGATTAATTCCCATACTTCTTTATCGCTATCACATACTCTATCTTCACGCGTAGGTGTATTTTGTGCAAATTTTCCCCAGAGGCTATTTAAGCACAGTTTCGCTATGAATCGCATACCAGGGTTCTTCTTGATGTTGTTTATGTCGAGCTCTACACCTTCTTTTTCTTTGAATAATCGGACGAATTCTTTAAGTTTTTTCTTCAAAGGTCAGGATCGATCTTCATGAATATTGGATGTGGAGGAAGCCCTGAAGCCTTAGTCTTTATTTTTAGATGAAATGGTTCGACATAGCCTTCAAACACAGAACTTCTTGTCCTTTCACAATATCCACGCATACTTCAAAGTATTCTTAAGTATTTTTATAGCCACCATTTACCAGTGGCCAGCTTTAATTCTCAGGAGTATTTAGTGTATAACACACTCTATAGGCAACGTTCATATTGCAGTGTGAGTGTCAATTTCCTCCACAGCCTTTTCTCTACACATTTCGCACATAATGGGAACATTAGTTTCTTTTTAGCCCGTTCAGGAAGGGACAGGAAATGTGAGTGATAGTTCTTTGAGGTTGGAAGATTTGATATAAGACGCAACACAAAAAAGTAGTTGTGTCCGTCGATTGCCATTCTTAGAGGCAAGACTCCATAATTCTGAGTACTGATTGCTTCCTATCATAGTTATGTGGTTTTCCATGGTGGGCTATCTCCGCTTAGAGGATACTTCACTTGTTTCTGTATCGATTATCGGATAGGGAGAAAGTGGTAAATGCCAAATACATTATCTTTTAACTCCTCTGTAAGGGATAAAATGCAGCGAAAGGTTCGGTAGACCAGTCCAAACCAATGATGTTGTCTATATACAAAGTCTATTGGTTAACAGCAATCAATTGCTTATAGCGGCTGGTACAATATTCTTGTAGACCAGTATAGTCTGTATCGATACTGATCAGTGATCTGTGGATTGCTTTCTTGCTTTACTGTGCACGACCCAATGTCACTCTCACAGCTCTAAACCACAATTAAACAACGATTTTCTCTTGTAAACATTTTCTTGATTCATCGTGAGTGTGTAGCGATCTAAAGATGAATTACCATGGAGTGTGCCTTTACCCTTATTACAGTCTTTATGTCCGTGCCATGCACACCCATGATACAGAAACACTGTTTTTATTCCATTTACATGACCATAACCATCAGGATAGAGCCATTTATTTTTTATTTTAAAAGATTTCTCGCCTCCAGTTACGGCCATGTCTATACGTGATATTATTTAAATGTTTCTCGTTGTACATGATCGCAACGTAATAGCCCTCATATGTTGAAAGGTTTTGGATTCTCTCTACCTAGAATGGTAATTTTTTCCTTCAGGCAGGCATGAACACGTTTTTATAGATTGTGTAACATAAAGATGCAATCGTTGTGCATTCAACAAGACAGTCAATATCAAAATCTTTTATAAAACTAGAACGAAACTTTTCAAAACATTTTCTAAGCACATTAACATCCTGGATGCAGTACTTTCTGCATTCTTCGAAAATACTGTATTCTTTATTCTCAAAGCTATTATAGTACTCCTGAAAATCTTGTTTTTCTATAACTGACATTTTTACCAGTTCAAAAAGTTCCTTGTTGGGAATAAGTCCTTTGTAATACAGAGTTTCTTCATTTATAAATGTATAAGGGAAGAATCCTTTGGTCAGGTTTTTATCATCAATGCCCATACATTTAGGCATGCTTTTCAACGCGCACGGGGTAAAAAGCAAAGTGTCTCTAAACATTATATTGCCATTAGAGCCCATGGATATTATTTTATTACCTCTTTTTATAGGACTACTGCTAATAGCTTTCGAACTTGGATGAGTCAGTAATGATGCATATATAAACTGATGATCAAACTTGCCGCCGTTATGGGCGGCTACAACTATTTTTGACTTTTTCTTCTTCTCAGAAAAATCCATTATGAAATCAATGAACTGTTTTACAGGTGATTTTTCATCTTCTATTTTAAATGTTTTTGTACGTGGACCGCAATGTTTACATATATTCTCACCTTCCTTATCTGTGCATTCTTCACATATCATCTGACATACTAATAAATAAGGTTGCAACTTTATTTTTCTTCGTCCTCTTGCATTAGTGCCTTCATCCTGTTGATAGGTCTCTATGTCGTAATAACATGTATAAACCTTAGGTTCTTCATCCTTCTTCTTAACGTCCTTCTTCTTATTTTTCTTTTTCATATAGCATATGTGATATTCGGCTTCTTTAGGCTCGTACACTGTACTACATGTTTTGCAATATGCTTTTGTACAGTCGTGTTTAAATTCTCCTCTGCGCCTTTTATTTATTAAGGTAAGACATAGTTTACAGAATTTTATTTTCTTGCATGTTTTATTATCTTGATGATTTTTAAAGCATGTTGCATTGTAAAATTTACGATTGCAGTCGAAGCATTCATGAAAGATATCGTTATGTCCAACTGAACCTTTACATTTGCAATCTAAACATTGTACGGCATCGTAATGTTCACAAGTCAATTTATGAGGCAGATGTGGTGAATTAAGTCACTGATTTGAACAGAGCTAGTTACGACAGGCTAAGGTATGCTGAAAATATACCATTTCTCCGTACTAAGCGTGTTCTTATTGTTTTCTGGTCTGTTCTCGCGGCGCAGAAACATATGTGATTTAACACTTGTCATCGCGTTCTAAGTCTGTAGGCATCAGGTATGATACATTCTGCAGTCATACATTTCCACAATCTTATGAGTATGTTACTAGCGATCAGTTCGCTGTATTTTATCAATTTGAAGGGAGTTCGAGTTAAATGACGTTTATCATTATTAAGATACCACATTAATTCCGCCGTTTTGGACAGCGACTCACGCGCTGAATCACGATGATACCGAACAATTTTTCCCGGTTGTCCTCGATTTTTTTGAAATCGGTTTACAATAGAAAGCCGAGTTTATCATCGATTTCATTCCACAATTTGATTAGCCAATGGTTAAACTGAGCCGGTCGTTTTGTCAATTGTATACAGTATGGTAATGTCAGTAGGTGCCAAAGCCTTCACTTAACTGTTTTTCTATAGCGAGTATAGATTGGCTCTGAAAAAGCACCATCCGCAGGACCTTTAGAAAAGATGCCCTTTAGGAATAGACTCGGAAAGGAATGTTTCAAAGAGGTCAGACATTTAGCAGTTAACATACTGGCCTTTTTATCTGTATTATCAGTTTTTCCGTTTCCCTGTGGCACCCGAAACACACTAGCGATAACTTTAAATTTAGCGAACGAAGCTTTGTCGCCTGATTGGAAGGAGTGCTGAAGGCGCCTTAAAATTTCGGTTACAGCATTACCTATAGCTATATCATGATAATTTATATTAACGTAGAACTTCCGATCAGAGCCTTCTTCTCCAAATGTGAAATTTAAACCCACACGCATTCTTAATGCATTATAATCAACATCTTGTTTAATCTCTGCGATCACTTCCTCAATAATTTTTTCAAATGAATCTTCAATACTACGATCATTATTAAAGAAGCTTTCATCTGTAATTATTACATCATAAGTATGCCTGTCCATTGTTGTATTAAGCTCTTCCATAGACAGATGATTTATAGTAGCTATACGGGTCTTACGCTTCTTATTAGGAATTCCTCCAGCATAAGAATTAGCCATTCTTTTCAATTACTGTAATGTAAGAGGTAGGAAAATTAGTTGTTAACACCACTGCATAAGGTATAGGAATGAGATATTTTTAGGCTTTCAGGCCTTTATATACTCTCAGACACCTTGCATCTGATACTAGTTATAAACATAGTATACTACATGTAGATACGTCTTTTAAGAAACTATACTATGATGGTAAAACAAAGAATAAAAACAACTATTTCTACATCATCTGTGTTATACACGAAAATAATAATAATGGCGCTAATGTTAAAAATAATAATAATAATATTAATAAAAAATAAATAAATAACAATAATAATAACATTAATAATAATAATAAAATAATAATAATAATAATAATAATTAATAAATAATAATAATAATAATTAAGTTGATGATGATAAAATAAATAAAATAATAATAGAATCTAAATCATAAAAATAAAAGAAATGTTTTATGAATAATAATAATAATAATAATAAGTAATAATAATAATCATAATAAATAATAATAATAATAATAAACCTATAATAAGGAGTACACTCATAAAGTTTGTTAAAATCAAACTATAAGGTAATAAATCTTTAAAGTTTTGAAAATAATAACTATAAAAATAATAATAATAATAATAATAATAATAATAATAATAATAATAATAATAATAATAATAATAATAATAATAATAATACTATTACCACCACCACCACCACTATTACTACTACTACTACTACTAATAATAATAATAATAATAATAATAATAATAATAATAATATAATAATTAATAGTATTCAAAAAAAGTAACTCTTAAAATACAAGC
>JABUQX010008754.1:55000-60000 GCA_015478945.1 Trachelipus rathkii
GACCTACATTTGCAGACTTCTATATGTCCAATCTGGAAAACAAAATCCTTCGTGAAACAAACAACTTTAACCCGTATTTTACATAAGGTATGTCGACGACACCCTCAATATCTTTAGGAACATAGATCATATACATCAGATTCAAGATTTGTCATGCTTAAAATTTACATACGAAACAGGTTAATAATGGTATCTGTTTTTATAGATATCATAAATCAATATTATTCTGACGGCTCAAAATATCTACAGGCAATTCAATGTTCCAAACACAACTGATTAATGGTCTGTATATAACTATGGATGCCTATTCCACCGACCTAACTTACAAAGAATCTATCGTAAACTTTAGTTTACAGAGCATACAACCTATGTTCAACTTGGAAAACTTTTGATGAAGAAATTTGCCGCATTAAGGTAAAATTTAATTAACTTTGATCATCCACAATATTCAGTGGAAAATTTAATTAATAAAACCTTTGCAAAATTATATAATAAAGAAAGTAAAAATAATCAGAAAAATTCTATAAATTTCTTCTTCAAAACTTCTAATGCTATAGACTTCAATAAAGAAGAGAAGTGCCTTCGTAATATTTTGAACTCTCACCTCAAAACTAAAGACACTTCAAAAATTAAAGTCAGACTATACCATAAGTCCAAACAACTGTCATCTTCCTTTAGCACAAGAGATGTTTTGCCCGACAACCTATCACGTTGTGTACCAATTTAACTGTCGAGTCAGACTGTACGTTGACATAGATTGGTTACACGACGAATAGATTGTCGGACAGGGCATAATCAACATCACTACAGTCCCAGCAAAATCTTTGAACATTTCAACACGGCACATGGTTAATCAACTATTAGTAATATTTCTAAACACTTCACAATATTATACGGATCATGTGAAGTCCAGAAACTTAAAATTGCGGAGGCCTTCTACATCAAAACACGCAGACAAGACATTAACATAAAATTTAATGTATTATCTGTTAGACTAAATATCATTTGATTTAATTATTATATATTAATTTAAGACTCATTCGCTTACAAGAAATAATCCTCTGAAGATGTCTCAAGTATAGAGACGAAACGCATCGGGAAATCTAAATAAATATATCTTTCCCTCCCTTTCTTTTTCCCCTTTTTTCTTCCCCCTGTAAATTTTTTCTGATTATTTTTTAAGGAAATAAATTATGTACACAGGCAATAACTTTTTAGAACATTGGAAATAAAATCAAAAACTTTTATAAAATCAAAGGTTGATGTTGAATTCCTAAATAATAATAATAATAATAATAATAATAATAATGATAATAATAATAATAATAATAATAATAATAATAATAATAATAATAATAAAAATAATAATAATAATAATAATAAGCAACTTTGTGTTAATGAAAGTGTACATTATTAATTACCCAAGTGAAGAATATTTTTTAATATTTATTAAAAAAGCAAGTCTTGAATGTAAATATAGTCCTTTCACAAACTAATGGAACAGCACCGCTTTTGAAAAAAAATCATCCAACGAATTTCTTCAATAAGGAAGCCTTGAGATGCGAGACGGAGATGGGTAGAGAAGGAGTCTCCCACATTTGAAACCCTCCTAAAGCATCTCAATAAAAGCTACACAGTCAACCTTATAGCAGTGAAGAAGAAAATTGGGAAACGCCTTCCAGCTCTTCCCCCAAAATACCCTCACCGCCAACTAAGAAATAAGGGTGAAAATCGCCTGTCTTTTAAAGTTCTCAACCGTTCGTAAGGATGCCATCAAAAGTCACAGAGAGTCTTTGGAATTCGTCTTTTTTTTTTACCATTGACAAGGATATTTTTTTTGAAGTGCATATTTGAGTTTTAAAATATTCTTAATTAATTAAGAGTAATTAATATATATATATATATATATATATATATATATATATAAATATATATATATATATATATATATATATATATATATATATTATATATATATATATATATATATATATATATATATAGTTAGTTGGTTATTATATATATATATATATATATATATATATATATATATATATATATATATATATATATATATATATCAGTAGCGGCTCGTGAACCGAAAACATGGGGAGGCACTTCAAAATAATTAAAATGTTATATATATATATATATATATATATATATATATATTTCTCTCTTATAGAACGCGGTTTTATATATATATATATATATATATATATATATATATATATATATATATATTATATACATATTTATATATTTCATACATCATTAAAGTATTTATTAATTTTATTACTACAGGTCTTATATATATATATATATATATATATATATATATATATATATATATATATATAGTCGTCCCTCGTAGAACGCGGTCTTATAGAACGCGATCTTGCTATACCGCGGTTTTCAAAAAGATAATAAAAAGAAAAATTAAAATTACAAAATTGAAAAAATAAAATTAAAATTCTGTAATACATATGTCAAAAAGATAATTAAAATTGAAAAAATAAAATTATAATTCTGTAATATATACATATGTTAAAAAGATAATGAAATGAAAAGGAAAAAAAAAATATTTGGTGAGCTAAAAAGGCAAAAGCGTCAATTACCGATAACGATGTATTTCTAAAAAAAGCAGCCAATGCAACCTACAGATTCGGAACCGCCTTCATCTCTTACACCTTCAACTTCATTTACACTTTGAAAGAAACTATTTTTGTGCGCAATTTTATTAACTTTAAAATTTTAAATTACAGTCCTTAGGCTATTCAATCAAATATATAAAAAATATTTTATCTCCAAATTTTTTAAAGGTTTATACATTGTATATTTTTTCATTTAAAAAAACTAAAAAAAAATTTTTTTTGCTCAATTTAAGATATGTAGAGTACTGTACTGTAATGTAATAAATATCCTACTAATTAATTAGTCAATAAAATATATTTATATACTGTTCTGTAAATAACATTGTATCTGCAAATTTATTCAATTATTATTAAGAATAAATAAAATACTGCTGCTATTTTATTCACCTTATACAAAGGTAAAAATTTTAAAATTTATGATTTTTCAGGGGGTTAAAGTTATACGCGATGTCGCCTATAACGCGGGGGGTCAGGAACCTAACCCCCGCGTTCTACGAGGGACAACTATATATATATATATATATATATATATATATATATATATATATATATATATATATATAATATATATAATATATATATATATATATATATATATATATATATATATATATATATATATATATATATTAAATAAGTTTTTTTTATTTAATAAAAAAGTTCGGAGAGAGGCCTTGGGAAAAAATCCTCAAAATAGACAAAATAAGAATAGGTTTCTTTTACGTTGCCATGACAACCAGTGTTTTGAAAGCATTATAATTATGCTTTCTTGGAGGCACAAATCGAAATTCCTCCAGTCAATGATCCTTATGAAAAATAATTTTTCGCAAGAGAATAAATGATCTTAATGTAAAATTAGCGTCCTTGTATAACATTTTAAACATTATTTTAATAGTAATAAATAGTAATTTGAATTATTTTATTACATTAGTTGCTTTTATTTTTTTTTTTAGTCGATCTCCTGCAACATTTGCGTGACGGCTCGTGCCTGATATATATATATATATATATATATATATATATATATATATATATATATATATATATATATATATATATATATATATATATATATTTATATATATATATATATATATATATATATATATATATATATATGAACGTTGCTGCATAATCATATTGTAAATAATAAAAAATTGATATTGCTAAAACACCCCTAAAGTATTTCACCCTGTTGGGATTCGAACCTGGAGACCCGCGTGGTGTTTCGACCACCAATCCGGCGATGAACCAAAAGGAAACCCGACACTGCTCGGTACCTGAAGGCTTCCCAGAAGGATTGAGAGGCATGTCTAGAACATCTAACCTCCGGCAGGCTTCCCCCGTTCACACTCGGGCCTGGGGTCAAACAGGGTACCGCGCAAGGTGAAAATACTCAGGAACCGGGGGCCAAGATGTACAGAAAATAAATTGCAATAAACGCAATATAATTTTGTATTGATAAAACACCCCTAAAGTATTTCACCCTGCTGGGATTCGAACCTGGACCCTAGCAGATGTACGTGCAAGTGTTTGACCACCAGACCACGATGAACTAGGTCAAACACTTGCACGCACATCTGCTAGGGTCCAGGTTCGAATCCCAGCAGGGTGAAATACTTTAGGGGTATTTTTATCTATACAAATTTAGATTGCGTGAAGATTGGCAATTACTTTATAATGTACATTTTGACTCCCGTTCCTAAGTATTTTCACCTTGTGCGGTACCCTGTTTGGCCCCAGGCCCGAGTGTGAACGGGGAGGCCTGCCGGAGGTTAGATGTCCTAGACATGCCTCACTCCTTCTGGGAAGCCTTAGATTGCTTTCAGAGGAAAAGTGGCGGGTTTCCTTTTAGTTCATCGTGGTCTGGTGGTCAAACACTTGCACGTACATCTGCTAGGGTCCAGGTTCGAATCCCAGCAGGGTGAAATGCTTTAGGAGTAGTTTTATCATATTAGCAGATATATATATATATATATATATATATATATATATATATATATATATATATATATATATATATATATATATATATATACATATATTTAAAAACATGAAATCATAAAAAAGTAAAATTTTTATTAATATTTTAATATATTTTTTTCGCTTTATACATTTTGTATGACTTTGTTCTCATTTACCATAAATGATATCTTTGATCATAGATGATATTTCACAATATATTATATATATATATATATATATATATATATATATATATATATATATATATATATATATATATATATATATATGTATGTTATATATAAATTTGTATTATTAGTTATATATATATATTATATATTATTATTATAATATATATTGTTATTATTATTATTATTGCTG
>JABUQX010008754.1:67500-77810 GCA_015478945.1 Trachelipus rathkii
ATTATAGATACATTTACAGGATATTACAAGACAAGGTCAATCCAAAATATTGTTGTTCATTGAAGTTTCTATCTTTAGCATGAAATTGTTGAGCTGGTGAGTTCTTCCATATAAATATTGAGATCTTATTACTATCTTGTTATATGGCTCACAATAGAAAGTGGTGCATACTGTGTATGACTGTGTGCGTAAAGGTTATAAGAAATAAATCTGGAATAAGGATGAAACTTTACAAGGAGACGTGTTCATTTAAAAAAAAAAAACTTTTTACTTCTAAATATTGAAAATGAAATAAAAAGGTCTTTCGATTATTTTTAGTTAGTGACCTAAAAAGAAAAAGAATACGTCAGTTTTTCATTTAAATTTGCGATAAATTTTCTTCAATAAAGGAAAAATAATTTATTATTTTAGAATCATGCAAATAAATTTAATGTGAACGATTTATTGATTTTATTTGTATGGTTATATTTTTGGTTTTATTTACTTATCAAGTATGGGCAAAGGCTAAGAGGTCTATGAATTTCCGATTAGTTCATGAGTATTTTGGGAAAGAACGGATTCATATAGGTACAAATTCAAATAGACTCAGACTATTAGCCCAGATAATATTTGGGTTATTGAAATTGTTGATAATTTAGAGGAGTAAAATTTACAATATTGATCAAAATATATAGTTTATACATTCAGATCTTAACACATCTTTGGACATGTAACTGATTTAGAGAATTCATATTATTACAAAAAATCTTTAATATAGTTGCTTGAGAAATTTTTGCTATTATTTTTATATATATATATCTCTCTATGTATATTATGAAGCTGTGTTCTTAATATTTGCGAATACGAACAGTTGAAAATTAATTGTAAGTTTCTGTGCAGAAAAGTATATTTCTTAGAAAAATTGTGATAATTTATATAATTATTTAATTTTATTGTTATTTATATATATATATAATTTAATTATAATATATATATAATTATATTATTATATATATATTATTATTATATAATTTAATTATATAATTATTCATTTATATATAATTGTGGTTAATAGTATTGACTTTTGCTTAAAATTGGTGGCTTCTTTTAATATGAGCAAAGCACCCTATATAATTTATAATAGATTATAGAAAATATATTTTATGAATAAATTCACTATTTTTTGATTAAATTGATGATTTATTTTATTCAACCATTAAGTAATTATATATGCAATTAAAGTTGATATAAATTAAAAGTTTAAACAAAGTCCCTTTCACTGTTTGAGAATGTAATACTATTCTCTCTTCGATTTAGGCAGAATAGGTTAGTCACAGCCTTAGATTTTCAGCGGTTTATGACGTCATATTTTGGATGTTTGATTGATTTCATTTAACAATATGTTGATTGAAAATTTTGAATCATGATATAAATTTATATGTATCAGTCAATGTCCTTTTATCACTTTAGATAGTTTGATTCGCTACTTTAGCCGTAGAGGATTTTATTCTAGTTATGTAATGATGTATCTATTGAGTATGAGTGAATGATTTTACTCCTTATTTGAATTCTTAATAATTTGAGCTGACTGACAGATATGGTATATCTATTTCAATCGGAAGAAGTTTTATATAATTATTTTGTTTCAATTTATTCGAATCTTATGCTAAAACTTTTGAGTCTTCTCGTGCAATAATAATTGTTACCCAATTATAAATTTAAAATTTATTTTTTACCAAAAGTTAATATATGGGAATTGTAGTCTTACATTAAATTCCTCTAACGTCGTCACTTTATTTATAATCAAAATATGCGGCAGCGATAAGTGAATGTTATAATAGTATAATAAATATTATTATTATTCACATATAAATTATGAATTACACATATAAAAATACATAAAATTAATTTAAAGTACTTTTCATATGCTACCAAAATTTATAATTATATTCATGGTATTGAATTCAGCAGTAAAACTGGTCCCTAACAAAACTAAATGTGGACGTAATTTTGAAATGATAATTTCAGAAGACCTTTTGTGATGCACTTAAATGAAATATTGAATTGTCATAATTCTAAGATTATAGATATTAGGCAGTGGGAATACCATAGTAAAATTATTTATAATTAATACAATAATATGTTTATATATACAAATGATAAATAAAAAGTGGATCATTTAAATTACAGCAAGCATTTATTTGATTAATGTATCACTGTTTTATAGATATAATATACAAAATCATATATTAATCAAGCCATATTTAATTCAAGGCATTAAATAGTAACATCATATATGTTTAATACATATTATATATATATTTTGAGTTATTTGAGTAAACTTTTTTAATTTTTATTCAAGTTTAAATATATAGTATTATTATTATCACAATTCATTGAGATCGATATTACACTATTTAAATACTTCAATGTGAAAAGGTATCATGTATAATATTATTATTATATTAAGTACGTTACTTAACGTTTATGCTCATATGTATTTTTGACCAATGCGCAATCTAGTAGTTATATTTATCAAAGTTGTAGATTATCAATTAGAAGAAAATGCTTGAAAGATGTCGAGCATATGCTTGAAATTTATTTAGGTCCTTTATTTGAATAAATTTCTTCATACAAGTTAATTATGGGAGGAGTCACTAGATACTCATATAGAATTAGAAAAGAGTGAGAATCAAAGTTCGTCGTGGGAATTCAAAAAATGAATTTCTGGCCCATAATTCCAAAAACTTAAATATGATGAATCAGAAATCTAAAAGTAAAACGAAGATACAAATGTAAAGTCGGAGTGGTATGAAATTTATAGGAAATAGATTTAGAAAAATTTTCTCTAGAATTGTAGGACAACACTATAGGCAGTATAAGGAGCAAACATTTTCCTAGAAAGGGAAACACATTGATATATAGTGTATTTGTAAAACCAACTTTGAGTAGAGTGATGGCAGTTAGGATAAGAATTCTGAGATAAATTAGACGATACTTTACCTGAGAGCTAGAAGAGATTATCAGATAATGAAAAGCTAGGAGTCATGTTAGATTTTATGTGCTTTGCGAAAATATTGTTTAGGATCCTTTATTTGAAAAATTTTTTTATAACATCCCATAGGATTGTGAGTGATATATTAGTATAGTCGTTACATCTATATAATATATATATTATAATAAGTATATATATATATAATATATATATACATCATCATTATCTAAAAAGAAATTTATAGAGATGATATATAGCAAAAGTATATATATAGAAATATATATTACTCATTCATGAACTGTATCTGTTATAAGTTATAGAGTATGAATATATATATTACTATAACATTATTATATAATAATTATATATATAGTATTATAGAATATAGTTTTGTAAATGACAGGGTGGTGAAATAAATATATATACTACTTTGTAAGTAGAATATATATATAATACATTTATATATATATATAATATATATATATATTATAATATATAATATATATAACCATATAATATATATATATAATATATACTATATATATATTTGAAAATAATGTAATTAGATAAAGAAATCCATTATCCGTATATATATATTATATAAAGGAATGTAATTTTATATATATATGTATTATATACTTAATATATATATATATATATAGTATTATGATATTATATAATAGTATACTTCAATCCTAATTATTAGGATGACTCCTAGAACTCTGATAGTTGTGAAAAGCTGATAAATAATATATATATATATATATATATATATATATATTCTATATATATACTATAATATATAATATAATAAATTATATATACCAATATAAATAAAATAAATATATAATTTATTGATAAAATATTAAGTATTATAATAATATATCTATATATTATGTATAAGTTATTATATATTTACGTTATAATTGATATATATTTAATATATAATAATTAATTTACATAGTTATATATATATAATACGCGCTTTAATAAAATGTTTCCAGTATAAATTAATGAATAATGAATGAATAATATAATAAATGAAAAAAGTAATGAAAATCATTATATATAAATGAATTCTAGAAATAATACACTGCAATGGCATTGCACACGAAATTTATCTACGGTAAGTTGAGGTAGAGATATAACTACAATAAGAAGTTTCCTTAATATCCAATTACTGTCAGTAAAGTATATAGTAGAAGTGTAAATATATTACTCTACTGATTGGTAGAATTATTTAATGATGTTAATATTAAATATATATATTATAATCTATAATATATAATATTATAGTATATAATGAATATATATTATTACTTATATATTTATCTATCATTATTTAGTTTTGTTTTTACAGAGGCACTGAGGTCTGAATGATTTATTACTGGAGGTGTCTTATCCATCTCTATATAATAATAATATATATAATATATAATATATATATATATATTATATATTATATTATATATAATATATATATATATTATATATAATATATATATATATATATATATAATATATATATATATTATTATACGTATATAGTAGTTCAACTATATATATATATAGATAATATAAAAAAAATATATATATATATATATATATATATATATTATATATATATATATATATATACTAAATATTATATATATATATAGGTTTATTATATATATGTTAAATATATATATAAGACTTTTGCTAATATATATATATTATATATTGTAGTATTATAGTCTTCTTATTAATATAGAGTCAATAGCCCTATAGCTATAGTATATATATAGAGTGAATATATATATTGAGTTAAAATTTATAAGTATAATATAAATTATACCTAATAATTATGTAAAATGTATATCAGCCCAAGATTGGGACCCTAGAATTATAATATATAGATTAATTATATTATATATATATATATGTATTTAAAGGTAAGTGGTTTTAAGAAGCACTAATGTCCAAAAGGAACATTAATCAAAGTATAATAAAAGGTTAACAAAAGTAGTTTCTTTTATTCTCGCGGATTATTTGACATTGTTGATAGTCGTTATTCCTGATGAACATAGACAAATAATCCTCCAGACAGATTCATCATTTCTTCGTTCGATGTTTAAAAACTTAATGAAGTAAAAATTTTGCCGATGTAGGGAAAAAGTGTAATGAAAGAAAGCAAAAGACATACAGACACGAAGAATTTTTTATCCACACAGCAGACCAAACGATTCGTGATATTTTATTCTCGATTCTTGAAACCTTAAAATAAAAATATGAGCGAACAAAGACTAAGGAAAAAAAAGTGAGGAGGAGAAGAAAGAAAATCAAGAAGAAGAAGAAGAAGAAGTAAGAAGTCACCAGACAGTAAGAAGCTAACAGAGGTATAGAAATGTATAGAAGAGAGACAGGAGAATAAGAAGAATAAGATGTAAGAGAGTCGAATGCGGAATTCATCATCAATCGATGTCTATGCTTTCAAATAATCTGTGACTCTCCTTATGATTCAGATTTATCAATTGCCTCTGGAAGCATACATGTGATTTTGACGATGCGCTTCTTTTTCAAGCCAACCATACGAGGGATTAATGGTTTGTGGAAGTGGACGGGGAAGCGAGGATCTTGGTAGAGAGATGTCGCCAGATTTTGCAACACTGGGTTGAGTGTGATCTTTAAGATATATTCCTCTTGATCTGAACTCCCATTGAAGAGTTACCGTTTATTTTAAAAATTTAAAAAGTCACAAAACAGAGTTTAAATGCTAGAGTACTGTATATAGATAGTTTGTGGCATAACCGTGGTGCAGACTTATCTAGAAAATTAAATTGTCTCGATTAAAAATGCATCCAAGATAGTTGTATAAGTAGCTCTGTAAAGATGGCCGGCATAAAGAAGAAAATTTTCTTCCAATATAATTTCGTTATTATGGCGCTTTGGATCAAATTATATAAATACCTTAAACTTGAAGAGTTATTCCAATACCAATATATTAAATATTTTGTTTTTATTATATATACAGAAAGTTTATAATATAAACTATATTCTATCCACTATATATATTATAATATATATATATTATAATATATATTATATTAATATATTAGATAATATATTATATATATATATATCTTAATATATATATATATTATTATTATAAATATTAATTATATATATTATATTATAAAATTATATATATTATAATATATTAAATATATTAATTAATAATATACTAATATATATATATATTATATATATTATATATATAATAATATATATATATATATATATTATATATATATATTATATATATATAATTATACTATATATATATAATATATATAATATATATATTAATATATATATATTAATATATATACTATATATATATATATTATATAAAATTAATAATATATATATATTAATATATATATATATATATATAAATTAATATATATATATATATATTAATAAATTAATATATATTATAATATATATATATATATATATAATAAAATCTATATATATTATTATAATAATATATTAATATTAATAATATATATATATATATATATATTATATATTTAATTTAATATTATATATATATATATTATATATAAATATATATAATAACTATAAATAAAAATTGAGTGTGGACCAATTATTTTGTGATTTATTATCTTATATACTTAGTGTATAATCCTTACTATACATATTGAGCTGTTTATGCTTCGTGATATTGTTATATAGTATAGTAGCTGATGTAAGAAAATTCATTGTTTTGAATCAACGGTATAATACCTTTGGCTATGTCATTACCAGACACTGTTGATACTAAAGTGTATGATTTCTATGACCTTTATTTAGTTAAATTATATATACGTTAACTCTTAGATCTGCTGTGTTTTAATATGGTTGATATTTCAATATTTTATTCTTCTTATTTACATTTTTTATTATATTTCATTCTTCTTCTTCATTATTCTTTATCCTATACTATCATCAAAATTTATTGCATGAAATATATTTATATCTTAAATTTTTTTTGGAATAATTTTCTTAATCAACTGATTATCTTTGTGGACTTGCTTATATGAAGTGATAAAAATAATATACTTTAGAGAATAATAATGTAAAATATTTTATTAGAGCATAATTATTATATTAATATAGAAGATTTACTGAAAAGTTATAGATAAAGAATTGGGAATAAATTAGTGCAGGTACAATTAAAAATGCTTCATAATTAATGTATGGTTAGATTTATAATGAAAAAAAAATGAAGAGGGGAATTAAAAGACATGATTTGAAAGGGTTTGTTGGTTATCATATTTCTTTAAATATATTTTAGTTAAAAAAATATAATAGAATACAAAAAGAGAGATTGTGGATAGAGAAGTCAAACTTTGCTACATGGCATTCTTGTTTACATTAATAATATATAACTTTATATAACGAAATATTATTTATTACCAATGTTGAATATTTACTATAATAAAAAAAAAAGGTATATTAAAAAATAATATATTTATCTTTTTCGAAGATATTATTATTTCAAAATCCCAGAGGTGATATAGCATAATTTATTATAAAATTAAAATAAAAAAAAATTATTATTTTAAAGTAATATTAATCATAATCATAAATATATGATGATATATATGCATACTTAAATATATTATTATAATCAATAATATATAATATAATTATAATTCCTTATATTATATTCCCAAAAGTGGCTATTTAAATTTATTTAACAGCTTACTTAGCAGCTTTGTTGTCCTTGGAGGTGCTAAATAATTAAATAACCATCCTTTTAACATTAGTAGAGTACTAATATTTATTTCTAATAAGATAAATTTATATTACTTTGTAATTTTAATGAAACAAAATAACATTTACAACTACAAAATAAATTTATTATTATTAGGCTATTTATAAGAGATAGTAGTATTATATAATAGACCCATTATAATTCAGGAGGCAGAGACGATAATAAAAAATTAAAACAAACAAACATATAATAAAAAACAATATTAATACGATAATTATAGTATCGTTCAAGTATAAGATAACGCTCTTAAAAAATAATAACAACAATAATCTCTCAGAAAAAATTATACATATAAATTCTATATAAATAGGAGCGAGAGCGTAAATAAATCAAATCGAATAATTTAACTGCTTTCAAAAAATCAACACACCATCTGGCAGATTCTCCAGAGCTATCACAACCTAATAATAATAATAATAAATAAATCATAATTAAATAAATAATAATAATAATAATATAATAATAATATAAAATTAATACCAATAACTATCTTCTAACCTAACTTAACCTAACCTACCAACTTAACCTAATTACCCTAACCTAATATTAACGGAGTCAACACCTTATAAATGTCCATATATATATAATATTATATATATTATATATATATATATATTATATTATTATATATAATATAATTATATATTATGATATATATATATATATATATATATATATATATTACATATATATATATTATATAATATATATATTTTTATGATTTATATATATAGTTATAGTTATTTATATTTGTATGATTTTTAGTATATTTTTATTTGTCTGAATTTTATAGACTGTCAATGACAAGCTTGTAGAAATACATATGTTTTTTATATATATATAATAATATATATATATATAATATAATATATCTTATATAATATATATGGAAAGCTCTTAATGGGGAGTAGTTGTTTATTCTTTTATTTCTTGTTTCCTTTCATTCTTATTGCTATATATTATTATTATTAATTATTATTATTTTATTAGCACTGTCGTTATATAATTATCATTGTTATTACGCTTGTTATTTAATGAATTTTATAATTTTTCTGAGAGATTATTGTTGTTATTATTTTTAAGAGCGTTATCTTTACTGTTATAATTATCGTAAATTGTATTGTTTTTGTTTTTATTATTATTGTTCATTATAATGGTTATTATAGTTCTAATAACAATTGAGTGTGTATTGTAAATGTATTTGTTAATTAAAATACATAGTAATAATTCTTAGATATATTACTCCTACCTAATAAAGGATGGTTTTATATTTAGCACTCCAAGGACACAAAGCTGTTAAAATTAATAGCCACTTTTGGGAAATTATATATTATTATGTAATATATTATTATCTATATATCATCATATTTGTATAATATTACTTTAAAATAATTGTTTTTTTTAATTTAATAATGCCCTCTTGATTTTTTGAATAAATATCTCCGAAAAAGAAATATATTTTTTTTATATGTAAATATTCAACATTGTAATAAATAATTTTATAAAGTAATTATTAAGAAACAAGATGCTGTAGCAAGTTTGATCTCTCCACAATCTCTTTTTTCTCTAATTATATTTTAACTAAAATATAAAGAAAAGACAAACCCTTCAAACTGTCTTTATTTCCCTTCATTTTTTTTCATTAACTTACCACATAAGCATTTTAAATTGCTGCACATTATCAATTTTATCTAAACTTTCAGCTATCTTAATAATATTCAATATTTATTATATATCTCTAAAGTATATTCTTCCTCAAGCAAGTCACAAGAATCAGTGATAAGAAAATTATTCAAAATTTAGATTAAAATATTCATGCATAAAAGTAGAAAGAAATGAAGAAGAAGAAGAATAAAAAGCTAAAGAAGAAAAATTGAAAACAAAACACGCAGATCAGACGATTAACAATAAGGCATAGAAACTACACTTGTCAACAGTGTCTGGTAGCAAAGATTACCGTTGATCAAAACAGATTTTCTACACAGCCTAAACAATACACGAAGCAAACAGCATATGTATAGAGGATACACAGTATAAGAATAATCACAAAATAATGGTCCACACTCAAATTTTAATTTATATATATATATATATATAATATATATTATATATAATTATATAATATATATATATATTAATATATATATATATATTATATAATAAATATAATTTATATATATATATTATATAATATAACACAAAACAATAAAATATAAAATAAATAATATATATATATATATATATATATATATATATATATATATATATATATATATATATATATATATATATATATATATATATATATATATAAAATGGTTTGTATAATAATATTGATATATATATAATATATATATTTATATATATTATTATATATATATATATATACTATATATATATATATATATATAATATATATATATATATATATAATATATATATATATATTATAAATATAATGGTTTTTATTATAATATTGATCCAAGCATAATAACGAAATTATATTGAAAT
>JABUQX010008755.1:0-5000 GCA_015478945.1 Trachelipus rathkii
GCTTAATATCAGCCAGTTGCTATCATAAATTAAATAAACAGAAATATCAATTAGAAGAAACTCCTTATAAGAGAGTATCAGGAATTGGACAGGTAACCTTTCCAGTTTTGGGAGGAGTTACCCTTGTTTTGGATTTATCACCCACTTACTCACTGAAGCCTCATAGGTTGATCGTAATTCCAGATGGAATTACTGAGTATGATATTGTAATAGGATATGATATTCTACGGAAAGAGCATTTACTACCAGACCCCCATGAGGGTGAATTGGTTTGCCGCAAAGGAAATAAAGTTGTAACTGTATCCACAGATATTAGGAAAACTAATCCTCCTTCACACACTTGTACTTTGATTGAGAATGTGAAGATACCACCCAAAAGTAGTATAGCTCTGGAAGTAGGTATCAGTCCATTGAGTGGACAAGATGGAAAGCTTATTTTGTTAGAGGGTAAAATGAATGACAAAGTTGAAATAAACGCCTCTATATTAAACATAATAGGTAACAAGGCAGTGATCATTGTTAGCAACACTTCAGATAGTGTGAAAAAGCTGAAAAAGGGCCAACAAATAGGCAAAGTAGAAGTTATTGATGACGATCCATCAATAAATATAGTTGAACTTTCCAACCAGGAAGTGGTTGAGAAAAAGGAGTGGACATTAGAGACACTGTATGAGTCTTTTTGTTTGAGTGAGTCTGATATAACATCTTCAGAGAGAAGTCAAGTTTTGACTCTTTTAAGTAACTATCCTTCAGTTTTAAGTTTGAATGATTCTGATGTTGGTTGTACTTCGGTGATCAAGCATAAGATTGAAACAACTACAGAGGAGCCTGTACAGGTCCCTGTACGACGATTACAAGGTCCAGTATTGAAAGAAATAGAGGAGTGTTGTAAAAGACTGGAGGAAGATGGCATCATCAGGCGGAGTAAATCACCGTATTCCGCACCGGTAGTACCTATACGTAAGCCAGATGGTACCATTAGGTTATGTATTGACTATAGGGCCTTAAATAAAATAACAAAGGGAGATAGTTTCCCTATACCAAACTTAATTGACATGTTATTTAGCCTCCAAGGAATGAAGTACTTCACGACCATTGATTTGGTCAAAGGTTATTATCAGGTGGAGATGGAGGAATCGAGTATTGAAAAGACTGCATTTACGACACCTTTGTCGCATTGGGAATTTCTCAGGATGCCATTTGGTGTCAAAAACGGGCCTGCCACTTTTCAGCGCGGCATGAGAATAGCGTTGTCACATATACCCTGGACAGAGACAATGGTCTACCTAGATGATGTCTTGATAATTAGTGAAACTTTCGATAAACATTTGGAAATCTTGGAAAAGGTATTAAAAGCCTTCCTGGACACTGGATTTAAGATCAAACCAGCCAAAACTTTTATGTTGAGAAAACAAGTCCAATATTTGGGGCATTTGGTTTCAGAAAAGGGAATGGTTCCATTAGAAAGGAATTTACAGGGTATTATGGATTTTCCAGCACCTACAACCGTTCGTAAACTTAGACAATTTATTGGGATGGTAAATTTTTACCGCAGACATATTCCCAGGTGTTCAGAAGTTGCAAAGCCTCTTTTCGAACTCCTGAACCAGAAAACCTTAAAATGGACATCACAATGTCAAAAAGCCTTTGAAGAACTTAAAAGAGCTTTGATAGACCCACAACTGTTATCTTATCCTGATCGATCATCGAACGCTTCACCATTGTTGTTACACGTAGATGCTTCTAATGTAGGTGCAGGTGCTTGCTTGTCCCAAGAGCAACAGGGAGAAGTAAAACCAATAGCCTATATCTCCACAACATTCTCCAAAGCTGAGCAAGGATATAGTACTACTGAGAAAGAAGTAGCTGCCATCCGTTGGGCTGTTCGATCTTTGAAGCCCTTCCTGTATGGAATCAAGATCCTTATACATACAGACCATAAACCATTACTATTCTTGAATAATATGACTTTGGTTAATCAACGGGTAGCACGAACTTTAGAGGAGATTAACGATATTGACTATGAGTTAATTTATGTACCTGGCAAAGACAATGTAGTGGCAGATGCCCTTTCACGATCACCAGTACCATTGATTGATACTGATATAAATGGTTCAGTAGTGAACCAAATTCCTGCTGGGTGCTTGGAAGTAAAGATGCCTGGGGGAGGAGATTCTCTATTTCAATGTTTTTCCACATTTCTCTTTGGAGCTCCTGATCAACATTTAACCATTCGGGGAGCAGTTATTCAAGAACTATTAGAGAACCGCAAGAGTTACAACTTACCTACAGGTAAAAATTACAAAACACTTACTAAACAATTACAACTTTTAAAATACCCAGGTCAGTTACCAATTGTACAAGCAATAGAAGCTTTCAGTCATTTGTACCAAGTAAAAGTTCTAGTATTTTATGGGAATTCTAAGCCCTTACAATTTGGCAATCTTCAGACCCTTAAAGTTTGTTGGTTATTGTGTCTTGGAGGAATACATTACAATCTGTTGACCAGAACAGAGCTTACACAAGAGATAAATCCCCAAGCCAAGGTTGTGAAGGCAGATGAGGGATTTGAAGAGTATGAATTGTTAAATGAATCTTTAGAAGAACAGCCAGAACCCACTCTTTCACAAACAGTCCAAAAAGCAAGTAACCAGTTAAACACTGGTGGGGAGGTATCACCAGTAGTTAAGTTCTGCCAATTATCACTTATTGAACATGAGGATCCAAATGTGGATGCCATAGCTTTAACCCCTGAGGAAGTACGTGATTTTCAAAAACAAGATCCATTATTGAGGCAGTTATATAGAGCTATAAAATACCAAAGACCCTTAGTGGGTAATCTTAAACAGTTTGCCAGATTCAAAAAGTACATTTTTATCAGAGATGACACCTTGTATAAGATGAATAAGTATCAGTCTCATGAAAGTGCTTACATTGTTCCTTTTACTATCCTCACTGACCTTGCTATTATGGCTCATGTGAATTTTGCTCATATAGGAAAAAATAAATTGATTTCATTAGTTAACAAATATGTGTGGCATACAAAAATTTATAATATTTGTTATGACATAACCACCACATGCTATAAATGCCAAGCTTCAAAAACAGCAAATATTATTTACACACCACCTACTATCAAGATCACTACTGATTTCCCCTTTGAATTGGTTGCCATGGACCTTCTACAGCTTCCCAAAACTCAACAAGGTAATAATTATGCTTTAGTCCTGGTAGATCATCATACCAAATGGATTGCAGCTGTTCCAATAAAGAATAAACAATCTCTCACAGTCACAAACACTTTCCAACAGCTAATGCTTCCTTATTTACCTAATATACCCGAGAGATTGTTAACTGATAATGGCCGGGAATTTATTGGGCCAGTGTTTGAAGAGATGCTGCAGCTCAATAACATAAAACATATCCTAACCACTCCTTACACACCATCTTCTAATGGTGCTGTAGAGCGAATAAATAGAACCATCATTCAATATTTGAGAATGTCAATTACAGATTATACAAAATGGGATATAGAATTGCCTAGGATAGTCTTGATTTACAACCATACTGAGCATTCACAGTTGGGATTGTCACCCTGTGAATACATCTTAAAAGAACAACACACCCCACATTTGGGGTTATCGTGGAAAAGGAATGAAATGTATTGGCAGCCTGGGCATGCCCACTTTCAACCTTATGAAATTCATCAAAAAGTAGGATTAAAGATACATTTACCTGGGGACTTAGTCACAAATAAATTTAAGCCACGTTACTATGGCCCATATGAAGTTATCCAGGTGAATGACAATCAAGTAACATATATCATAGAATCTGAAGAAGGAAAACAATTTAAAGTGCATCATAGACAACTCAGGCGGTGGATATTACCACCCCATTATCTAGAAAACAATCCTCTTTTCCAAAAGTGGGCCATGGATTTAGGTGAACCTGAGCCAGTTGTGCCTCCAATGGAAGTGGAAGAAATTCCTGGTCCAAAAGTGGACATTCATAAAGATATTGTCATAGACCCATTTGACTTAGATGAAGATGATGCAGATTTTGAAGGTTTTGATATTGATGAAGACACCAAGAGGAAATGTGAGGGATTGTTAGAACAGATGAAGAGGAATCTTCAAATGGCGGAAAATGTTATACTTCCTTCCTTGGAAGCATCCCTTAATAAAGAATTGTCTAGTATAATCCCAGAGGGTGTAGACCCTGAGTTATCTTCGTTCTTGATGAATCAGACATCTATGTCAGTATTCCTGAAAAATAGTACCCCATCACCCCGTTTGATGGAATTCTTATTAGGCCATTACCGAAAGAGTAGAAGTGCTTTACGAAATTACAGAGTTTTTAAAGAGCAGAAAAATGGTGACATTACTGACAATGAAGAACTAAGTCCATTATCAACTAGAGAGATCAGATTGGGAGATTTAGAAGAAGTAAGAAGGCGAATTTCTTGGGGTAACACTCCAATAAATGAAGAGACTCCTACTCCTATCATAGAAACAGACTTTTCGGGTTTTTCTGAGGAGTTAAATGATGGTGTTTTTGAGAAAAGTAGGAGGAATACTCCTTTGGAAAAACCATATACAAGATCAAAAGGTGCCTGTTTGGATCTTCCATTAGTTCAACCCTTTATTTTAGAAAGGAAAAGAAAGCAATAATTAAAACTTAATAACGTAAACTTAACAATTGAAAGAAATCTTAAACTTAATAATTTTAATAAAAATATTTCATAAATCAATATTGAATAAAGAAAGTGGAAACCAAGGATTACTGGATAAAGCAAAGAAAAGAATTATTTTAGGAAATGAGCCCGAAGTTATCCCTGCGTTGTTGTCCCAACAACGGGTGGGGAGGTATGAAGAGGTGTGCTACATTCTTATATTTTTCAGATTTGCAAAGTTAGTATTGATGAAGATTATTGATTATTTATTTATTCAAAGTTTTTGTTGGAGTTTTAGAATTGACATTATATATGTTCATGGACGATT
>JABUQX010008755.1:20000-46472 GCA_015478945.1 Trachelipus rathkii
TGTACTGATGGGTGAATACTATTGATGAAGGTAAGGACTTCTTATTGGTTACTGTGTCTTATTAAGAGATAGGTAATGGAAGGAAAAGAACACGATTGTGTGGGGAAGTACGAAATTAGCGAAAGAAAGAGTTGTAGTTGAATCCACTTTTAGCGGTGAAAAACTATGGAAGTATGATGGTTAGAGCAATAAGTAGAATGGCTGAATATATAAAAATCTTATGGGAAGATTTAAATGTTGAATGACTGAATACCATATGTTAATTGTAGATTAATTGTTAAAACAGATTTGCCAAAATCACTGTCGTGATAATATTTCGGCTCTGTGAATCTCGGATAACAAAAAAACTATATTTAAGAGAATGTTAACAGATAAGATATGATTTGAATATCAAATTAATTGGAGAAAAAGAGGATGGTGTAATTAACCAACATTAGAATAGGATAAGACAACACAGGGATTCAAATATGGCTGATGGAATATAACCCAAAGAGAAAAAGAAGATAATAATAAAATATGAGTAATTAAAGGTGAGTAGACTAGGAGGAATTAGAGGGGACGAGGAAAAGAAAGTAGAATTGATTGATTTATTTTTCAGTTTTTGTGGAGGAAGTATTTTTGTATTCTTAGAAGACGACTCGACAAGAGACAATAGTGAAATTAGAAATGTTTTTTTTTTTTTAATAGTGTTATAATGTAAGTTTTTTTTTAATTTTTTCCAGCATTGATATCAAAAAATGATTTAGTTTTAAAGCCTCACCTTTATAATTAACATGAAACATATAAGTGATGAGCCTAGTGAAAAGTGAGTAAAAAAGTAAATAATAGAGAAGAAAGAATGAAAAAGTACTATTTATTAATTTAGTTATAAAAGTAGTAATGTAATAATAGTGGGATAGCAAAGTGCCAGTTGCAAAAAAAAAAAAAAAAGTATAGATAAGTCTTTATATTTGTTTTATATATATTTTCTGAGAAGAATGGTAATAAGGGCCCACCTTCCACAAATTGATTATTATAAAAAATAAATGAACATTTAGTTATAGTTTGTAATAGTTGTAGATTAATAGTCTATACTTCTGAAAGTTGACGTTGCCTTTAATAAGTATGTGTCAGATTCTTGATAATGTTTGTCTTTGGTTTAATAGGTGTTATGGGCATTATATTATATATATTATATATATAGTATATATGTATTATGTATTTATAATATATATATTATTTTTATTATATATATATAATATAATATAATATATATATGTATATATATATATATTATATATATTTATATATAATACGAGACGAAATTCTATTTGCTTTTTCTTCTGCGATGTCACTTTGCATAGCGCACCTTTTACTCCAATTGGGAAGTGAGAGTTTTTCTCTAAAGAAGATTAATATATATATTATTATATTTATATATATATAAATATAAATATTATATATATATATATATAATATAGGTATATAATAATTTATATAATATATATTATTAAATATAAGGCGATTGAAAATTACCTCCTTTTAATTGTATTCCAACTACGTCCTTTTTCAATCATTTTTTCTTCACACACTCCAGAATACTATGTCAGTCGTATAAGCAAAAATACCACAATCCATTCTCCTTCACATAGCAAATTAATCTTGTTAAACGTCCCTCACCCTCTTCTAAGACAAACATTCTTACAGGAACATCCCTACTACTTGTGTGAGTGCGAGACGAGGAATTGCCCCCATCGTATGTCCCTTGCGTGTCGTAGAAGGCGGACCAATGGGACGGATGGTAGTTGGGCTGAGATGCTCATCTACACCTACTCCTTTGCGTAGGAAGCTGAGAATGCATGCCTCGGAGTGGGTGTGCGTGATCGCCGTAAACGGCTTTAATTTTTCGGCAAAATTGTCACGAAACGTATGACAGTACTTTGGAATCTCCAGAAAATAAATGTTTGGGAGAAGACGGAGAGATTGTTGAGAGGAGATCGTGCGTTATGCACACGCGTGTTTTATTCAAGGGGGGGGGCGGGCTACAATAGACATTCATTCATTAGTTTTCAAATTTGAGTTTTTTTCTTATGTCCCAGATCTCTGTAATCTACAGCACGTGTTAATTTAATAGTGGACATTACAAATAGGTGTACGTTCTCCTATGCGCCACTCGCATATGAAATACAATACGTGATTTGGCATATAACTCTACCTACAAATATATATATTTGAAATCTTTCTGCTTACGTACTCTTGTGACTGTAAAAAGGAAGTTTAGCTATAATTGAATATATATATAATATATATAGGATATATATATCTTTGGTGTTGTGGATATATAATATAATATATATATAATATGATATAATATATTGAAAGTAGTTTTATTAGTATGAATTATATGTTGTATATATATTATAGTTATAAGTATAGTATATAATAATAAATATAATTAATAGAGTTGTTAGATGCTTATTGTGTTACGTCCTGCAGTGACAATGTTTTGGATAAGAGGGTAAAGTTTGTGCAGGTGTATGTGTTGGCGAGGGTGGCGTGTGTTGTGTGGGGGATGTATGTGTGCGTGAGAGGCCCGCGCAGTGTGTCTGGCATACGTGAAAAGCTTGTATAGGAGGGGAAGGCACAGAGAGAGCGTCGGGTGCACATGATTTTCAATTGGTTCTGGGTTAATCGCGGGTTTTGAGCGGACCAAATAACAGCGACACACGTGTCATGTAATGAGCATTGGGGTAAGCGAGGGTCTCTTGGAGAAGTGGGGTGGGGTGGGGCGCGGTGGAGAGGGGCTTCAAAATAAAGGGGAAATGGAAGAAGAGGAGGAGGAGGGAGGGCTTCCGAGGAAAACTTTTGTCGGTAGAAAAAGGGGAGATCTTAAGGAGGAAAATGGAGGGAGGGGGTTAGAAGAAGAAGAAGAAGATACGGCGCGGCGGCGAGAGGATATTACGAAAGATGGCATGCATAAAACGGAAGCGGCTGTATTATATTGCCGAAAATACGGTGGATATACCACTGGATGGGTAAATCAATAGACAGGATACTCAGAGAGAGAGAAGAAGAGAGAGAGAGAGAGAGAGAGAGAGAGAGAAGAAGAGAGAGAGAGAGAGAGAGAGAGAGAGAGAGAGAGAGAGAGAGAGAGAGAGAGAGAGAGATAATACCGCAGTGAAATATAAAAACTAGGCAAACGATAGCAAAAACTAATAAAGCCAAGTATCGATAAGACTAAAAGCCAAATTAGAGACGCAGCAAGGGACAAGGGTATAAAATTAAAGAGAGGTAAAAAAGGCCTTTCTAAACATACAGTGACAACAACGACGTTCAAAAGATTTTTTTTCCTCTTTCGAATAAATAAAAAAAATGTAATAAAGTAAAATTCTTTCCGAAATCATTGGGAGAAAAACGACAAATTTGAAATCAGTTAAGAAAGGGAAATCTGGGGAGAGGAGTGGACGGATATGGCAGAGGGAGGGAAGGAAGGAGGAGGAGGTGGAAGTGGAGACGGAAGCGGAAAAAAATTGCATTTGTTTCCGTTGCCTTTAAAAATATCGAATAATTTCACGAAAGCAATAATAAAATAAAAGTGGCTGAAAACGGAGATAAGAAAAACCTACGGAACGGAAACGACACTTCCCACACACACACGCACACACACACAACTGACCACACACACACACACACACACAGCGACACAGAAACACGACCCTATACCATCCACGCACACAACCACACACACACACACACACACACACACACACACGCACCACACACACACACACACCGCGGTGATCTTCACACACACACACACCACTACACCACAGCACACACCACACACACACACAGCACCACATCACACAACACAGCACGAACACACCACACAAGAACTATCACACACCACACACACGACCACACATCCACGTTGCTGCTAGGTGCGGCTCTGCTCTGCTGTCGAGTTTTCGTCACCTACCAACACCATCACCACACTTAAGCGCGAGAACGACACACCCGATTTTTTGGGAACACTAACAAGCCCACGTAACACAGCAAATAGGTAAGGCGAAGCTTCTGCTGCTGCTCTGCCCTCAGCCTGCTCGACACACACACAGTCACTCACACAACACGAGCTTGCTCTTGCTGCTGTTCACACACAACACACACATATAATTTATATTTATTATTTTATTAGTATAACAAAGCACTATATATGGGTATCTAGTATGTATACATTATGCTTTTATCATATGCATTCACTGCGCCACCCATAGTTTTCGTATAATATATATATATAATCCATTATATATCTTATATATAATATAAATATATTGACTATATCTGAAAAACCCATTTAATGATCAGAATTCAACGACTTGCTTTGGATTGCTTACAAGAAGATTGCGTATCAACGATATTTTTTTCTTTTTATGGAAAAGAAGAGCATGCAACCTCAAGAGAATCTTGCGCACCATGAAAAATGGAAAAGTGAACACTATCGAAACGTGAGATGATATCGAGCTATAATACGATTGGAAAACGGTTGAATACGGTGTGGGTATCTGAAGAATAAGTCAATCATTAAATTTATTCGAAAGATTTTTAGAGGCAGTCTCTCATGTCGAGAGAAATGAAGTTAAATCCTTGGCTTTGTGCCCAATTCCAAAAATGGGAGAACATTTTGAATGGGAACAAATTTTTCTTCGAACCTGAAATATAAATGATCAAGGTGAATACTGGGTGTTAGTCATAAAAAGGCCGAAAAGATCTTGTGAGTCAAGGAAATAAAAAAAAAATTCGATTCCAGCTCCTTTTATAATCATTTTCTTATTATATGTTTTGGTTATATGACTAGATAATATAATATAAGAATACTCTATATTAATAATCATTACGCTTGAGTATACGCTTTTTATTTATAATATCTTCTACCTACTAGTCATTATATTATCCTCATTTATAGGCGACGTCTCTACTATAAGTGGGACCGTATTAATTTATATACCTATATTATCTATTCTAAACGTTTATTTCTATATATATCATCAATCTTAATTCATAGAGATCAAAGATTAATGCGCTGCTCAATTACACTTTTCTGCCGAACCAATATGTGATAAGAGTGATGTTATAAAATAACAGAAAAAGCGTTTCTAATTGACTCTTCGTGTTTGCTCGTACCAAATTACAAATAGAGTTTTATGATATTTTATTTCTTAATTTCTTTTTATCACACACACTCAACACCACGTGAACAAGCACATATGTCGACACACACACGCGCGTCAGTCACACACACACATATCAGACGTGTATGAGTATCACTGTATAATTTTTACTATGAATATTAGATGGGAACGCTTTATTATATATATATATATATATAATATATTATATATATATATATATATATATATATTAGTCTATATATATAGTATTAATATATATATATATTATAATATATATATTATATATATATATTATATATAAAAGTGCATATATATATATTTATATTAATTCTTCGTACTATTTGAATTATACAAGTTTATTGTTTTATTTATATCTTTATATATTTACTAAATAATTTATTTTTGATATTATTTAGTAGTTATATAATATACTTGTATTATATAATATTATTGAATTATATATTCACTACTATATCAATTATATATATATATTATATATATATATTATACGTATATATATTATATTATATATATCCCTTATTATATACCTTTTATTATACTCGTAATCTTATAGCAAGCGAGGTGAGGGCTTTCGCAGAACTATTATATATATATATCGCTATCTATATATACTTGTTTTCTACTTTGTCTATTAGTTTTCGCTTTCTTTATAGTACGGTATATATATATAATATTATTATATTACCTATATATATATATAGATACTGTATTAATAAACTATATATCTTTACTATACTAGATCGGTTAGTATTTATACTATATATCTATACTACTACCGACCGTAGAATAGGGTAGTATGATAATATAGTGAATATATTCGTCTATATGATTGTTCATAACCGAGAAGAAGAAAGACACCTTTATACATTTCGTATATGTATATATATAGGTATTGGTATATATTACGGTGCTCTCTAATAAGATGTTATGCATCCAAAGGAGCAAGCGAATATCCAGTGAGAATAGATCCGATACTTGCCTCATGATTTTTGAGGTTAAACTAAGTTAGATACCGCCGTGGCGGTAAATAGTACTTGGGGTGGAGTTTCTCAGAATGTGAGATTTAATTAGTCTCGTTGAGGAAGAAAAACTGCGAATAAATGATATGTGAATATGTGTATTTTTTGTTGCTTCACTCGATCCTCATCGGATCTTTCTTAAAATGGTTAGCTGTTGAGGCCCGTTGCCTTAGGCTATTGTGATTCAGTTATAAATTTTGTAAATGATGATATTTACGTTAATATTTTTGGCTAAGAAACTTCAGTTTAGATCAATATAATAAACTATGTATTTTGTATATTTATTCTATATATTTTATGTTTTGAAATCCGGGGTGGGGCCTTCGCCCCCCCTCTATATCATCCCCCCACGTCCCCAGAGCGGGGTGCGCCGCTCGCAAGCTCGCGGGTCCGCATACGACGTTTTTTTTTTAAATAAAGTCATACTGGTAGAATTTTTTATTTAAGTGTCCTCTGAACCATCAACATATAAAAATGAAAGATTGAAAAAAATTAAATATAATAGTTAAACTCAATTAATAATATATAATAATTACTTCATTAATAGATAATAATATAATAATAATAATATAATAATCAATAATAATAATTATAAATAATAATAATAATATAATAATAATAATAAACATAGAATGACTCGTTGTATCAATTTCTAAAAAATTAAAAATGCCAAATTAACCGCTCTATAATTAATAGAAATTGCAAGAAATAAAGTACAAAGGCCACAGAAGTTAGGTTATTATTCTCTTATCGAATTCCTCATACTCTTCCATCCGTAACTTAATGGGTCACATCCTTATAATTGTCCAATATATGTCATAGGGCGTAATTATGGGGTATTGTAATTAATAAACTTTCATATCTATAATATATATGTTATATTTCTGTCTCTCTTTTGTTCTTATCTGTATATGAGTAAAATAAAAGGGTATATAGTATAGTGAGATCGGTTTCTGAGTATATATATATTGGATGGTTTTTAAGTTTTTTATATATCACTATACTATAACGATAGATGCTTATTCATAATTAATATCTCACGAGTTACTTATTGGGCAGTATTCACTTATATATATTATTAATATATATATATATATAATATATATATATATATATATATAAACTAAGATTTCAACTACGTGTTTATATATTTTATAAGTGAAATTCAATGACCAGATTCCGAAGATTTTTTTATTATTATTATTTTTTTTTTTTTTACCTTGTCAACTATAGCTAAAATTCTTGTCAAATTAAAGGTAAATAAATTTTAAATTAAAAGACTATGTCAGAAGAAGTAAGTATTTCCGTAGTGGCAACCGCAAACACAACCGAAGGCCGTCATTCACTCCCAAATTTTGATCATTTTGCGCTTCTCCGCGTCTCATTTGTTTATGGTAATACAAATTAAGCATAAAACATTGTTTAACAGTTTTTATATGGTATAGAAAAGGATGCCCACTTGGCAAGCCTTTATGTCATTCTCTGTGTAAAAAGAAACGATGTCAGAATGAGACTCGAATAGGACGAGCAATCGAGCTGTGCGTGCAAGTTGATATTCCCTAACAATCCATATTCCCAATGGGAGTTATTCTCTTCTTTTCGGAAGCGCCTCCGTCTTCGAAATATTATATATATATATATATATATATATAATAAAATATCTGCAGATCGAACTTATTCTAAGGATGGAGGGTAGGTTAGATTATCTAGGTGAATCGCTAAATAATATACGTATAGCTATTATTCTCTCACTAAGACGGGGTTTCCAGTTATAGGCAAATACTACTATATTCTTATCTGTAATCAAGTGATTGTGAGGAGGAGTAGCATAAGCTCTTTCTTATTGATATACTATAGTCTCTATGTTAAATAAATAACTGTATCTTATCACTATCCCGGCCTTTATATATATATATATTATATATATCCATATTACGAATTTTATATACTTATCTTATAATATAATACGTAAGTTTTAGTGGTGGTGGTTAATAGGAAGCTTGATAAAGAATGGTTGTTTTGATACCTACTCTCTATATACCCGTTATGTAATATCGTAATACTTATAAGTTTTGTCATAAATATAATAAGTATCGTTAGTCTGTGCGTGTGTGGTTTAAATACACTATTCAAGGTAAAAATTTTTACTTCGACTATTATTTTCCCTTACAATAGGTTTTGATCAAGCCTGTTATATATGTTAGCACTTGATAAATGAATGCATGGACACGTCAACATTTGGCATATGGAAGCTCCTCCCACAATTACTCATCAGCATTCTCAGCCAGTGAAGGTATTGGACAAAAGTAAAATATTATTTATTCAATCATCATTATCTATAAAAAATTAATTAAACATAATAGATAGTATACTAGCGAATATCTTATGTATGTGGTGATCTATGATGAGCATTAAGGAGATATTTCTCTATCTAGATATTTTTTCAAATCATTCTCCGTTGCCTGTTTTTTCACGCGAGTATTTTCTTTCCTGTTCGCAGGTATTATTGTCAAACATTATAATGCTACTTCGTGACCACGCTGTATCCGCTATAAGAATTAAATAAGACAACGGTCTCAAAAAAACCAAACACTATGCGAATGTGATTATAAGGAGTAAAGCATTAAAAATAATATATGGAGAAATCGGTATTTTTTAACAATTTAGAATTTTAAAACTATTTTTTTTTTCGCTGAAATGCTATGATCGTTATTTCCTAAGGGAATAGCATATTATATTTATAAAAAAAAACAAAACTAAAAATAACCAGATTAATATAACACAACAGGGATATATATTATATAAGTGAGCATATTATAAATCAAACGTTAATCGCGTAATAAAAACCTTTTCGATTGATTTCGTAAAATCTAATACCTTTTATCAATAATATATTTATCGTTATATATATATATCTATATACAATTATATATTATATATATATATACAGTCTTATCGTTACCTGTCCTTACTCTTAAATTCGGAATGTGAAGGCATTATTAAAGACTTTATAATATAATTTGATATGAAGCAACAAATAATATATTCTTATTAAAAATATATAATATTTATTTTTATTGTATACCTTATAAGTAAATAATAAACTATTCTCTATATATATTATATATATAAAATATAAAATTAATTTTAAATACTTATAACATATATTTAATTAAATATATACTCATCGAGATCACATAATTTATATACTTATAAGGCTTATTATTACTCTTATATTATATTATATATATATTATATATATATATATATATATATATCTTTATATATATTAGTTATAGTGCATTTTAATATTATATAATCAGCTAATATATAGAGCCTTAGAAGGATTATCCAAGGTCATATAAAGCAGTACATTCGCAAAAAAAAATAATAAAGTTAATAACAGCAAATATTGTTAAAAAAAATATATTATATGCATAGATTTATTAAATCCTCCATATAAAAAAAAATAATTAAATAAATAACCTAGATATCATTAATTGAATATATCTTTAATATAGTAATAAATCAAATTAACTATTAAGTCATATATGCTTCAAAACCATTAGTTAAAATACTATATAAGTATAGTAGTGTGCTTGAATATTATTCGACGAAAAATCGTCGTGATAGGCAAGTTGTATATGAATAATAAATATAGATATGTAACTTTATCAAATAATGCATGTCTTATAATTTATGAAAAATGTTTTTAGTATTTGAATTAGAAATTGATTATAGCGTTATTTTTTACTTTTATTAATAAATACTAACTTGTTATTTACTATAAAATAGTAGCTTAAATATTATAATTATAATAACTTTTTGACTCTTATTTATTTTATTTTATTCTATTTACAATATTTTTAGAACATAAATTAAAGAAATTGTTTTTGATTTGACATTCTTCAGAATTCATGTAAAAAATACTTATATATTTTTATTCAATATATTATTATTATTTATTAAGAGTCATTAATATTTTTATTCACAATTAATATATATGCTCGATTAATATATAAATTATTTATAATATTATATTTACATGAAATAGTATACTATTTATAATAATTAAGGAAATAAATTTAATATATAAATCAACAAAATCATCCATGATAAGTATATATATAATTATAATATGTGCATTAAATGAGAATATTACTCTTACCAATACCAGATCGTATAGTCTTTATCCTATATAGATATATGACGAATACTCAATACTCTATTATTGGTATGTTTTGCCATAACTGACAGTAAAAAAGGGTACTCTAAGCAGTGTAGTGTGATTATAATTTAATTACCAAATTAAAATAATAATTATGTCTATCTTATATAGTATAAATTAATAGTCATAGCGAAGTAATATAAGAATAAACATACAAACATAATCACTACGGTCTAGAATCATTCGTGAGGTAAGGTTAATCTCGCACATATCTCATAAGAACTATCTTATAATATATGGCATATATTAACTGTAATATATCTGATAAACTGAATATTATACGGCACCTATATATGTATTATATTAGTCTCTAATTCTCTATATTATATTATATTTGACTTTCCATAAATTAGGTGTATGTCATTCCTATGTTTTTGAGCAGAAAAATTCGTATTTGATGCCATTACTTTTTAAACCAATCCTCTTTTATTCTTTCGTGCTTATGGATACACTGTTTATGCACATATATACGCTTAGCCAATTTTCTAGTGGAGAGTATTTAATTTGCCGTATCAAGCGAATTGTGTTCCAGCTTAATAAATTAATGAACACTAGTTCGTGGCCCACTTCTCTTTTCTCTCCTTTTGCTCCACTGCTACTCTCTGTCTCTAGTCTTAATGCATCTCCATCATTTATCTCTATCATTCTTCATTTTTCTTTTTTTGTCTCATAATTATCTCCTCTCCTCTCTGTTCTATCACTCTCTTCAATCTCATCTTCATAATACCTCTCTCTAAATTGCTCATATACGTCCATCCCAATTTGTCTCTCTTATACATCTTTCTTGCGTCACGTATACTACGCAAATTTCTTTTTATAAATGTGGTGCTTTATTAACGTTCTTCTCTCTCTATATTCACATCGCTCATCTTCTCTCTCTTCTCTCTCTCTCTCTCTCTCATCTCTATTTATATATGTATTAATATAATAATTTATTCAATACTATATATTTTATAAATATAATAACTAATTTTTATTATAATCTATATCATAATATATCATATATAACTCACTATATTATAGATATATTATAATGGATATAATGAGAATAATACTAGTGATTATATGCACAGGTAGTATTATACAGTCCAAAGATCAAATTCACGATACTTTTTAAGTATGGTACTTCATTTATTATTTTATTTTATCACTTTCATATTAATATATAATATCTAGTATATATATATATATATCTATTATCATATATATATCATTATTAATGTCAAATTATTTGCATAGTCAGCATCAGGCGCCTTCCGTTTATGATGTATACTGTTCTTAATTTTTTTACTCTGTTTTCTAGTATATAGTTGCTCTAGCTTTATATCATTCTATAATAAGTATTATATTCTATATCATATATATAGATATATTTTATATTTAAATCTTTAATATACAAAAAAATTTATATATATAAGCCCCGAACCAAAAAACCCCAACATCATTTTCCAAAAATAAATTTTGTTCGGTAACATGAAATTGTTTAGTTCTCTATTTATTTGTCTCACTTATCGATTAAGATCTATTTCTTCACAGTCATAAGCCGAAAGACTAAACAATTTGTGATTATGTTTTATATATTTATATGAATACATAATGATAATATAATAAATAATTTATATATGATAACATATAATAATAATAATATAACTATATAAATATATATAGTTTTAGATATAATATATATATATAGACTCACTATATATTATTTTTATTTACAATATATAATACTATATATAAATTATATATATTAATAATAACGTATATAATAATAATATTGAAGATATATACTTAAAATAATTAAGTTAAGAATAATAATATTAATAAATATATTAATTAATTTTATATTTAGGATTAATATTTTAAATTTTGAAATTAATATTCCATTAATTATATATAATTATAATCATAATATATATTATATTATTATTTAATTTATATATATATTTATAGCATTTATTTAGATTTATAATTTATGTTATGTATATTTCATTATCTATATTTTTTGAAAATTAATAATACAATAATAAATAAGCTATAAATTATATCTGATAAAAAAAAATCTCAATTTTTCATTCACTATATATATCATAATTATATATATTTATTATACTATATTATATTATTTATAATATATTGTTATTATATAATTTATATTTATTATTATAATATACTATAATATTTATATTTATATATTTATATTTATATTATATTTTATAATATAATTAATGCTATAATAATATTAAATATTCATATACTATATTATATATATATATATAATCAATAATATTTATAATATATATATATATTATAAGGAATATTATTTTCTTTAGACTATATATTATATATATTACGATTTATGGTACTAATACTCAATAAAAGTATTACATTAAGAAATGATAAATATTAATGAAAAATCGTGTTTACTTTAAATAAATTTACGTAAAGTTTAATGATTATAGGTATCACAATATATATATAATATTTATTATATATTATATATATTATATATAAATATATATATATATATATATATATTATATATATAGTTATATATATATATATATAAATATTATTTATATATATATATATATATATCTATTTACTTACTTAGCCATACTTAGTGGCCATACCGTATTATATTGGCTACTTGAACGTGAGAGGTGATTATAATTATTGAAATCTACATAATACTTAATATAACTAGAATAAGGATACTATATATACTATATACTCTGAGGAAAGTACCTACTATATCAAAAATTATGTTATTATATTATATATATATTATATATATAATGTAATTATACAATTACCTGAATAATGAGAAGTTATATTCACACTATTCATTATATATATATTATATATAATATATATTATAATATATCTTCTTGTGCTACGTTTATATTATATTATATCTTTTAATATATATAATACTCATTATATTCACCTCCTATATCACCCTCCCTATATTATTGCTATTATATTTAGTTATGTAATATATATTTATATGTATATATCTATATAGAAAATATATATATTATCATACATATATATACTATTATATTATCACTCATATATATATATATATGTATATTAATAAATTCTACTTAGTATATAGTACTAAATTATATAAATTTATTATATTCTGTTTCCTCAAGTACTACAGAGATCAACGGAAATAAAAATTATACCTACTATTATATATTTTTATACATATATATATTAATATCTATATATTATATTATAATATGTGTGTGTGTGTGTGTGTGTGTGTGTGTGTGTGAAAAATGAAAACTTACCATTGAGTTGAGGCAATTTGGACGTTTTGTTATGGTTTCTTCGAATATACAAAAGATAACCAAGACAAGAAGAAGAGAACATTGCTCCTTCACGAGAGAATGATAACACCAGCAGTCAGTGCTTCGCTCCATACGATTCCCTGTCAGTTCGATGCGTGGTCTATTGGCCAAGGAATTCAAGTAAAGCGAGTGATCTAGATCTGTAATCTCTGATTGGTTGAGAGGCAGGTCCTATACCCATTTTTTAAAAGGGAGATACTGTTATTGAATAGATGTGTCCGGTAGCTAAGCTGATATTGCATAGATTTATATATGACACGATGACTGACGAATCTACTGTTTTGTTTAGAAATACCGACGTTTCATTAATGTACACCAATACCGACAAGTTTCATTAATGTAACCAATAGAAAAATATAAGAATGATAAAATTATATAATAACATTACTATTTTCATAAAATAATAATAATAATAATAATAATGAATATCATAATAAATCTAATATTAAAAATTATAAAATACATGAATATTAAATGAATAAATACTATTAATTATTAAATAATATCAAAATTAAATAACATCATTAATTACACCAATATAGGTATAATATATAGATAATAATTTAGATAATAATAATAATAATGATAATAATAATAATAATAGAATTCCTCTATTGATCATTATTTTTAAATTTTTAAATCTTCCCAAGAATTTTTTTTACTTTTAAGAAGGTTGATTTTCATTTACCAGGAAATTTATCAGAGAATATTAGTATAAATTCAAACATTATTTTTAATGTTACTATGAAATAAAAACTAAAAAAGGATATGAAGGAATTGCAATTTAAGAAACCTTTCATGAATATTGTATATTTCATTAAAAGTTCTTTAATTTTGTGAAATCCATTTGGTCAATAAAGGCTGTATAGAAATGTTCTTTTTTCAACCTTTCTTATTATCCTTTAAGCTTCTCAGTCGAAATTACTTCTCTGGCAGGAGGTAAAAAGTTTTCGAGTTGATGCTTCCAAACTTAGTGCTGTTTCCTATCTTCTTCTTCTTCTTTTTCTCTTCTTCTTCTTCTTCTTCTTCTTCTTCTTCTTCTTCTTCTTCTCTTCTTTTTTCTTTCTTACTTCTTCTTCTTCTTCTTCTTCTATTCTTCTTCTTGCTCTTTTTCTATTATCCATCTTTGAGCTGAGCGTCAGTTCTGTGTACACTTAATAATGCTTCGTATATCTTCTTCTTGTTCCTTGTTCTATATAATTTATCTTGCTTCCTTCCAGAAAGCTTCTACTGTTTCCCCTCTTTTCCTCTCGGAGCAACATTTTCCTAATTATTTTTATTTTTTCTCTATATTTGTCTCATGGTTGTATGCTTTTTCGTATTGCCTGTATAATACTGTGCTCATTCGTCACATCAAATTTGTCACTTGTTGCCCTCTCTGAGCTACTTTCATCTGTTCTGTCCGTACTGAAAATCATATTACTTCTAAAAATACATCACAAATTTATTTCATTAGTATAATAACCCATCGCAATAAATTTGCATAAAATTAAAATGAATAATATAATAATAAATAAATGCGAGAGCCAAATAACCGTAACTGGGAATAATTCGATAATGAGTGAAATATTGATGAATACGATTCATGATAATGTATTATCAGGCACTCCATACTAATACATAATACCTAATAATAGAAATATATTGATACGCAAAATAATAATATACCATTAAAATATATCGACAGTATTATCAAGTGCAATAATAATAATATAATAATATATGATATGATAACATTTATATTTCACTTAAGTAATATATGATTTATGTTAAAATTGAGTGATTATACATATCGTTAAAACATAATTATTTTTATTTTATAAATTATATTATAATTAATATAGATTTTTATTTACGATATAATATAAATAAAATGCAGTTAAATAAATAAAATAAATTTAAATTATATAATAACTATACATATCTATATTATCAATAACCAAAAAAAATATTTAGAGTAACGCGAATAATAATAATTCTTTTATTTATTGAAAATGAAGAAAGCTAGTAATAATTCTTTTTATTTATGAAAACTGAAGGAAAGCTAGCAGATATTTTGGAATAATTTTTTTTTATTTTTAAGCCTTTGAAATGCAGTTCGAAGGGGATTTTTTTACCATTTTTTTGAAAGAAAAGTTTTAATCGAGGACTATGACAACAAAAAAATGTCAACATATTTTTAATTCTCGGATTATGTTCTCCAATAATACCCTGATTTTAAACCTCCCATTTTTCTACGCCATCGTTTACCTAATTCGGCGAAAGGAAAAATCTCGTTCGTTCACAAACAACTCCAAGGGTGTGACGAATATTTCTAATCTGGCATAGTTTTAATTCCGAAAAAAACAGTCAATTTTTAGTATATTTCATTAATTATTAATAATATGTAAAACAAAATTTGCATTCTTTTGTGTCAAAAAAACTAACAATATGATAAAATATCGAAGGTGTTAAAGAAATAAAAATGTGTATATTTACTAAGAATGCGAATAAAAACGTTATCTTGATACAATTATTACTAGCCTTTTAGTTGACATGAAAAATATATTTATATTCCTTTCTCGTTGTAAGGAGAAATGAAAACTTTTGACGATAAAAATATTATTGTTAATATCCGTTGAAATAAAAAAATAATCTTAGGCTAGTTACGAGATTAGTCGCGGGATTTCAAGAAACCCACCTGAATCAATCGTTCTCTCCTCTCTTGGCGGCGAAGTTTACAATTGGGAAATCCACAGCTGTCATCGTTGCACGTGTCCAAGTGAAGACGAAGCACGTGACCGTAGATATTTTTTAAAGCGCAATTGTGTTTCGCGCTTAAAACGTGATCAAGGACATATTTAAACATGCGGCATAAAGATTTGTGGTCCTTCCTGCAGGACAACGCGTGTCCAAATTCTTGTAAAAAATATTTTAGTTGTTTTCTCTTTAACATTTCTAAAAGAACTTCGGATACATCTTTCGCGGTATCGTAGCACAAAGAGCCATTAAATTTCTGAAGTTCTAAATCGAGCAATTTACTCATGTTAGCTATAACCATGCGCTGTTCATCAGACCATTTCACGTCTAACGGGCGAGGTAAAATTCGGTTGTGATCGTGTTCGCCATCATCATCGTTACCTCCGCTCTTGGGCCCGATAAAAAGACCCAAAGAGGGACGGGACCTCATCGCTCTTGAATAAGAAACTGGAAATTCTGAAACGTTCGTTTTTACCACAGAGCTACCTTTATCGACCTTTCCCTCCGAGAAGCGGTGTTCGGTTGAAAACGTATTATCATTATTCGCCAGCGTCGGAATAGGTCGATTATTCCTATCGCAATCACCACCACCGACATCGTCGATTCTTCTTCTCTTCGCATCGACCATGATATCTGAGCGGACCCATATTCTGCCGCAGCCAGAACCCCTATATCCAGAGACGGCCGGTTTCATCGTAGCGCGGCTTTCAAATCTGAGAAATATTATCGCTCCTTAGAGGAGGGAGGAATTCGTAGTCTGTCAGCGACGAGATGAGAGGATGGTAGCTTTTATCGTTACAGGTCGGTTTATATTACGAGATTCCGAATAAAGAAAACATTAAATTTGTCAATAAAAGCTGATGCTTCTACGAACTGAAAAAAAAGATTTTGTTTTTTCAAAAAAAAAAAATGTTAATGGTAATTATTTTTTTAAGAGAATTAATAATTTTTATTTCAGAGTCCCTAAATCAATTTTTCCTTATTAAAAGTATTTTCAAGAGATGAATAAATTAAAAAATAAATTAACCTTCGACTTATAGTTCCCGCCGAGGCGTCACTATATGACGTCATTATCGGTTTGTCGACAGTTTAAGCTTGGACCTAACGTGCTCGCGCTACGCTTTTTAGGGTGTAAACGATCGTTGGGCCGGTTATAATGACGTTTCAAGGAAACTGATATTGGCCTTTGAAGCTAAGTGTTAAAATACAAAGTTCCCAACAAGAAAATATTTCACAAAAATCTTTTTCCAAGAGTGAAATTATCTCTTTTTTTTTTTGGAATGTCACAAAGACCTTCGAACCTTATTTAGTTTATTTGGGTTCTTCCACGACAACCGGTTTGTCGACTATATTATCTAGACGTTCAGTCGTGGGAACACGCCTAGGCTGGTCGGAACACATTCGTTGCATGACTGTCTTCGATAAAATTTGAACCAGGGAATTACCCATTATTTCACTTTTACTTTTTTTTAGTTTGTTTCTCCACGGTACTGGTTAATTCAGCAATCAGGGATGATTTGAAATAATAGAATTTACCTGTCATCAACTTGTATATATGTTCCTATGTCTTGCACTAAACATATTACTATGTATGTTATCATCTCTTCGCTCACCCCATTTTTTATCATTTCCTGATCCCTTACGACTTTCTCCTTGATTGGCAGCACATTTGATGTACCTTATACAGCCTTATTCGCCTTATGACCTTTGCCCTTTTACCTAGACTTCTCCTTCAGCATTAGCTCTTCATTATCCCTTCATTAATATAATTAGCCTTCGTTAAGCACCTTATATAGCACCTGCCTCTTTTAATATTATATACTTATATATATATACGTTATATATATATATAAATATACCTATTTTATAATATTTAGCTGAAGCTTTTAAATTTTTCAATCTTATAAAAATTAAAGATTGGAATATTCTATTAAATTTCACTCGTCTAAGGTACGTTTGAAAATTTCTTTATTGATAATATAAAACTCGTAAAGGTAATTTACCGAGTAGGCTCTAACGACAATCTTATATTTAAGATCTCTCCAGGGTCGGACTCCTTCTTTCGGCTAAACGATGCGAACATATTCCGGTCTCCCAAAAAAGTAGCGGTGAAGCGTTTATCTCTCGGGCTGCTCGGAATAAAAGAGGGGTCGAAGACTCAATTTTGCTCTTTTTGGGAGTCGAAGGCCGAACGACCCGTCCCCAACAGTCGATCGTGACTAGTCCTGTACAAGTCGGAGTTTCCGCTTTCGACTTCGCCTTACGCTTCGCCCCTTTGCCTTCTTCTTCCCCCTTCGACTTAGACTCGCCTTCGCCTTTCATACCTCGCCATTTCGCCTTAATATCCGTTCCTTTCGGGCAAACGTCCTAACTCGCTCCGGGTTGAAACAGCGCTAGTTTCATACCTAAAGGTGTCGCCCGAATCCGTTAAGGGTGTTTTTGGGTCCTGTGAAACAAGCTCACTATAATATAGTGATCGCCTTAATGCGGGATCGCGGAATGCGGCTGAACGCTTTCAATCATTTTCTTAAAAGCTTAAAGTATCTACAAACCGATTATGACGTCATATAGTGACGGCTGATCGGGAACTGATATAAGTCGAGTCTAAGTGCAAATTAACGAAAAAAATAAATTTTTCTTAGCAATTTTGTGATAATTTTGTGATAGGCTTGTTTTTATTTATTTTATATTTTATTTTTTTTTTTGATTTAACTCTTCGAAAAAAAAAAATCGCCTTATACGGAAATATAAATGTTCTAAAGGCAAAAATCTAGCTAAATTATTTTTTAAAAAAAAGTTTCAGAAAATTTTTTTAAGTTAATTTTTTTTTCATGTTAGAGTTTGTTTTGTCAACAGTTTTCATTGCTTTTGAAAAACCCTAATAGTATTATCTTCGAATGGAAAACTCCAGTCTATTTAATTTCGGTTTCGATAGTTCAATGCTCTCTTTGTCTACAATAGAGAAATTCATCACACGTTATAAAATAAAAGCCTTAATGGTTAAGAGTGTAGGAAAATAACATTAAAAAAAGTATATATTTTAATAATTAACGCTTACAAAAGTATTAAGTTTTATAACTCGCAAAATCAGTGAAAAGAAGTGGAAATTTGATTGAAGAGTTGAATGTATTTTTCAAGGTTAGACACACTCGCGCTTGTATTGTGAGATACGATTTAAATGAAGGAGGCGTCGTGTAGGTGGACATTAGCCTATGATGCCAATAAATACGAAACATTTTGCAAGATTAGCGATACGCGACGGGTTTGTAGGGGATGCTATTGGGTGCTTATTTTTACTATCACGGTCATTCGAGGGCAAGGGAGAACGTAAAAAAAACAATTCGGATGGGGAAATAGTGCGGGGGTTCGCGAAAATGGGTGGGATCTTCAATGCGCGGGAACCAATTGAGCGCGAAGTAGTTTTGCCTCAGCAATGTGGGTGGGATAGCGCCCACGGCTGGGAATATATATAAGCCCGGAATTTTGAAAATTTATATCCTTTCTCCGAATCGATGTGGAGAATGGTAATTGTTCTATCCGTTTCGAATTTTAGTTTAGCAATATTTTTCAGGTGTCGTCCTGTAGAGGATGGCATCGCAAAAAAAAAGAGAGAAATTGGAGTTGCGAAATAACCAACTTCAGCGGAGAAGAGTAGTGATATAATTGGTGGCAAAGATTTGCCGTAGTTACGTTAAAAGTTAATTTAGAAAAATGGAAAAGGAGAGGTTTTGGCGGTCGATAAGGCAAAAGATTTAATCAGCTTCGAAGCGTATTCCTCCTATTCCTCAGTGGTTGAAAATGATGGCGAAAAACAAGATCGTGAGAAAAAAATTCGTTTCGAGCTTTATGGAAGAATGTGTTCGCACTTGGGAAATAGGTAAAAATTCTAAAAAACGGCAAAGGAAAGGTTCGATCAAAACGAAGAAAAAAAGAAAATTGATGACTCGAATCTAGCAATATTCTCGAAGAAAAAAAAAAGATCATCCTCCCATTAAAAGAAAGATTTTCTTCCAGCTACTACCCTTAGAAAAGAAATTGGATATTTCTTCATGTCGAGGCGAATCCGGTAAATATTGTAATTAGTTCTTTCTGTTCATTTTATTTTGAAAAATGAAATTTTATTATTCATTTTAGAAGGAATTAAATGATTTTCTTTAAGAGCAGGTTATGTGCATCCTGAATGCGTCGAAATAAATTGGACTCGCGCCAAATCCCTGCATTTAGCACGAATTGCGTTTCGAAAGAGCCCATGCATGGCGCACCATAACTGCCAACGAATCTGCATCACCAGCGTAAGCGCAGACTCAGTTTTCAACATAAATGAGAAGGAAAATCGAAAACTGCGTAGTGGACAGTACCTATCGATGGAATGGCAAATATTCTAAAGGCAGATGTTGTGTTTTTTTTAAAATAAAAGTAAACATAATTATGTTTACTTTTCAAACAAGTACTACTTTGCTTGAAAAACATCCATTCTATATTTTTTAGAGCTAAAAAAAATGGGCGGGGTTATGTCATTGATTATTTTTACATAATGGAAAATTATTAAAATACTATTGTCAGCACGCTGGATTGGTTTGAAGATACAATCGAAAGGTTGGAGTCCCATTGTGGGAACGAGGATTAAAGCAGATTGAAAAACCAATTTTTGATAAGGATTTACATCTTTTTCCGCGAAAGCAGCCTAAAGAAAATCCCGCTCTCCCCAGTTTGTTCGACGAAGCACGCGTGCGGAAGCAACAAGAACACCAATATTATCGCTTGTCTTTGGCACAGAGCAGTTTAGATTACGATTCACTCATTTAAAATTTAGGGAATTTAGAAGCAATAAGTGTATAATTCGAAAAAAGTTTATTCAGAATATATAGGAAAGGCAACACAACAATTCACGATAAGAAAGAACCTACCCAAAGTTTTTGAATAATATGCAATCAGCAAGCGCTACAATCGCTAATGGTTGTTTCAGAAATAACACCAAAAAATGGTCACGTAGCTCTTTTTCAAGAAGGTGCAGCAACCTAGAAGAAGACCGAATACATCATTACAAAATCATTGTCACAGATTTGTTTTACTTACCAGAAGAACCGAATATTAATTAAAGTTACCATTCCACAGAAGTTTGTGTCGTTATCATATATATGTTCAATGCAAGCTTTTGAGGATTCTTTTTTTTTCACGAGGGGTGACAAGACGCAGCTGTTACACATACATTCCAGCAGAGCAGCAGCAGCAACAGCAGCAAGCATCAGCAGCAGGCAGCCGCAGACAGCAGCAGCAGCAGAGCAGACAGAGCAGCAGCAGCTATCGATTCTCCTTTTATCACGAGGGTGAAACGACCGCAGCTGTGTTCACAATAAGTCTCAGCAGCAGCAAAGCAGCAGCAGCGAGCTAGCAGCAGCAGCAGCACAGCGCAGAGCACAACGCAACTGGCAAGATTTTTTGTTCCTGAATACACCAGCGCAGCAGCAGCGGCACTATTTGGTTCTGAATACACCAGCGCAGCAGCAGCAGAAACCTTTACCTAGTTCTCTTTTTTCCGAGGGTGAAAAGACGCAGCTTGCTGCAGCGAATAATCTCCAAGAGCAGAGCAGAGATGACAAATTTACCTAGTCCTTTTTTTTCACGAGGGTGAAAAGAACGCAGCTGCTGCTGTTAGCGAATACCATCAGCAGCATAGCAGCAGCATAGCAGCAGCAGCAGCAGCATTTACTAGTTCTTTTTTTCACGAGGGTGAAAACACCGCAGCTGGAAGGAACATCTCCAGCAGCAGCAGCAGCAGAACAGCAGCACCAACAACAACAACAACCGCAGAGACAACAACATTCACGATGAAGAATACGCCCAGCAGCACCAGCAGCACAGGCACCAAGCAGCAGCAGCAGAGAAACAACAACAACGCCAGAGAGTCACTTTTCAACGATCGCAGAATGCGCCCGAGCAGCAGCAGCAGCAGACAGATACGCGGCAATACTTGAGAATTACCCAACGTTGAAGCCCGCGAGGAAATGTCGACTCCGAAAATATTAAAAATAGTCTTTAACGTGGACTCTCTATCTCGATTCCAAGAGAAATCGTCACCACACTCACGAAATGGAAGCGAACGTAACGAAACGAACGGGTTGCGTCGACTTTCAACGGATTACGGATCGGGCGGTTGTCAGTCGCCGAAAAACTAATTTTGGCAAACTTTCCGCCGTGAGAGAAAAAGGAGACTTTTGTGGGAAACAAACAGCTTGACCACCCCTTCCACGTCATTAATGAACTCCAGATTAATGAATATGGTTTAGTGAAATTCGGTTAATATAAAAGATTTATTTCAACTCGGAAATCGTTTCTCTCTCCTACTCCCATCCGGCATCCTTTCCTCATCGGACATTTGTGAGAAACCCCGTAAATGTGTGCAGAACAACGAAGTGATCGATAGAATATCTTGCGTCATACGCTGGCCGCTACTGTGGCCGCCGCTCCGTGTTCAGTGGTAAAAAAACGACAGCAATAGACAGCTTTCGCGAGCGATTCCTCGTATCGTAATGTTCGACGATATGGAAAATATATTCGCAGCGAGAGACGCTCAAAGCAAGGAAAAGGGTCGGGCGAAATGTTTAAGAACGTCAACAGGAGAAGAAAAAATTGAATTAAAAATCCCCTTCATGAACTTTCGCTGTTCCTTCAGGATCAAAAAAATGTTTACCGAACGATTGCTCTCCGAACAACGATTGAGAAGAAGATGACTAGCCTCCGATCTTATCAAGATTTCTCTGTAGAGATGTGCCTATCCTGCAGATTCGCAAAGGCCGAGTTAATCGTGCATATATTCAAATGAGGTCGGTGGATAACGAAATTGGTAACGGCTGAGTCTCGAGGCGATTGGGACGGTAAGTTTCGTCGACTCAACGAGCAAATTGGTTCTTTCGAAACCTCTTATATTTGCTGAGCAGCCGAGAGATAAACGCTAACCGACATCCATCTTTTTTTGAGGAGACAAAGAAAACGAATAACAGAATAAAGGCAGTATGTTGCATCGTTTAGGCGCAAAGAGAAAGTTTGTAACTTGGAAAGTTTAATTACAATAAGATAGAACCATAGTTAAAAGTTTGTTACGAGAGGTTTTCCCATTCTTTAGTCGTCACTGAGAATGTTACTGATACAATGTTAATAACCAAACTATATGGTATATCCAACTCTTATTGGTGTAATTTCAATTTAAAAGTCACAACACTGTACTATTTAAAATTGTTTATTCAGTATATATATATATATATATATTAATAATTATTAATATATATTATATATATATATATATATATAATTTATATATATATACTATATATATATATATATTATACATTAATGTTTTGTGAAATAAAATATATAAGTGAGAAATTTATTTTCATCATCCCTAGCTAAAATGTAGCAAAACAATCAAAATATAAGTATATTGTTTTTCATGTTCAAATTTTTACGAGACGTAAGAGTGAACAGTGCGTTTCCCCGGGAATGATATAAGGTCGAAGGTCGTATAAGTCGAAGGTCTTTGTGTAAATTCCAAAAAAAAAATTAGGACTGAAAAATTTTGTGAAATTATTTTTTTTGGGAACTTTTGTATTTTAACACTTAGACTTCGGCCAATATCAGTTGCTTGAAACGTCATTATAAAACGCCAAGCGATCGTTTTTGTACCACCCTATAAAGCGTAAGCGGCGAGCCGTTAGGGTCAGCTAACTGTCGACAACCGATAATGAGTCATTTGGTGACGCCATCGAGCGGGAACTATACAGTCGGAAGGTTAATCTTAATTTTTAGATCTTATTCATCTTTGAAATCCTAAGACAGGGAAAAAGACATATGATCTAAAGACAAGGGAAGAAATGCTAAAATAATTACATTAACTTATTTTTTTTTGAAAAATCAAAATCTTTTTTTTCAGTCGTAGAGCATCACAGCTTTTATTGACCAAATTTAAATGTTTTTTCTTTATTTCGGTAATTCGGTAATATAACCGAACCCTGACGAATAAAGCTGCATCCTCTATCTCGTCGATGAAGACTAGATTCCTCCTTCTGAAGAGCGAATAATTTTCTCAGTCGTTGAAGACCGCGCTAACGATGAATCTGGCCGTCTCTGGACTATAGGGGTTCCTGGCTGGGCAGAATACGGGTCGCTCAGAATTATGGTCGATGCGGAAGAGAAGAAGAATCGACATGTCGGTGGTGTGATTGCGATACGGAATAATACGCCTATTCGAGCTCTGGCAATACTGTAATACGTTTTCAACCGCACACCCGCTCTCGGAGGGAAAGGTCGATAAAGGTAGCTCTGTGGTAAAAAAGAACGTTTCAGAATTTCCAGTTTCTTATTCAAGAGCGATGAGGTCCCGTCCCTCTTTGGGTCTTTTTATCGGGCCCAAGAGCGGAGGTAACGATGATGATGGCGAACACGATCACAACCGAATTTTACCTCGCCCGTTAGACGTGAAATTGGTAATGATGAACAGCGAGGTTATAGCTACATGAGTAATATATTGGCTTTCCGATTTAAACTTCTCAGTAAATTTAATGGCCTTTTGTGCATATCCCGTAACAGCTAGCAAAATCTCGCGAAAAAGAATGTATCTACGAAGTTTTATTAAGAACATGTTAAGATCATCATGAAAATATATTTTACAAGAAATTTTGGAACAACGCGTTGTCTGCAGAGAAGGACCACAAGTTTTTATCCGCAATGTTAAGATTTGTCTTTTATTGAGAATACACGTTTTAAGTAACCCGATACCCGCGAACACTAAATAGCGCTATAAAATACTAACAACGGTCAGCGTCTTGCGTCTTCACACTAATTGACGCTACGATGACAGATGTGGAATATTCCCATTGGTAACTTTCGACCGCCAAAGAGGAGAGAAGATGAATTCAGGAGTGCGTTTCTTGCAATAATCCCCCGCTGTCTAACTCTGTCTAGCTTTCGCAGATTATTTTAATTTACAAAACGGATATATATAACTCACAGTCATATATAATCCGTCAAAAGTTTTCATTTTCTCCCTTACCATTGAAAGTAATATAAAATTATAATTTTCATAGTCACACCTATTGGGCAGTAAATAAATAGTATCAGAAGACTTTTTCGCTTATCTTGTAATTTAACCACCATTTTATTTTACTTTAACCACAGACATCCGATTTTATCATATTGTTTATTTATTTTGACCTGTATTAAAACCAAATTCATTTGTTTTACATATTTTAATATCTAATGAAATCTACTAAATTGACTTGGTTTCGTATTCTTTTCGCGAATTAACAAGATAACTGCAGATTGAAATATTGCGTCAACCCCATTGACGAGAGTGTTTGTGAACGACGAGATTTTTTCATGTCGCGTAACCGATTAGGCTAAAGACTGCGAGAAAGAAATGGGTAAAGTTATTTAAAATCGAGGGTAGTTATTGGGAGACTATCCGAGAATTATACATATGTAGCTACATTTATTTTGTTGTCATGTAAATGACCAATGGCAGTCTAACTTTTCTTTACTGTACCGATCATAAAAAATAATGTAAAAAATCCCGCTACCCCGTTCATTTACCATCAAAGGCATAAAAATAAAAAAATATTGTTCGTCCAAATATCTGCTAGTTCCCTTCAATTTTCATAAATAAAAAGATATTGGTAGACTCAATTCAAGGTATATTTAAGAATATTTCTTATTTGGAGTATCTTTACTCTGTGAAAAGAAATTTAAGTTAATTTTTTACAGCTTTTTATCGTACAATCATGAAATTAATAATTAGTTTAACCGTTAACCTTTAAATATAATCCGTCGCACCATCCGTGCGATACCATTAGCTCAGATATTTGCGCATTGGGGCGAAAAGATGATTCATTCTCCGCATCGTTTTGGCTCTCAACAAGTATTTTACTATTGCAAGCTAT
>JABUQX010008756.1:0-71479 GCA_015478945.1 Trachelipus rathkii
GACGCTTTGGCTTACTTCAATCGCTACACTCACTCCGTTTGCGACTCGCTTTAGCATGCGTTTTTTTATCGTAAACACAGCAGCACAAAAAGCATGGCGTGTTTAAAAATAATAGAATAATAAAAAAAAAATAAAATAAAAAAAGATGTATTAAAAACTTAAATCGATTATTTTTTTATTTGCAGCCTATAAATGCTGGTTGAACTATTATATTTTTCTTCATTGGGTATCGTTGCTTCGCTAAGTATTTACGTCCGTCGTCGTTAACAATACCGTTACTAGAACATTACCTCACAATTTTCTATTCTTCATTGAAAAGATTTTGGATAGTTTTTTCTAAAGATAATAAAACTGCTACGTCAGTCGTCATAGTCCATTTTTTCCCTAGTCTTCAACAAACAAATCGAAATGGATAAAAATGTGAAACAGCTACAAGAATTAACTATGGATGTCATTTTCGAAACACCGTCCTTCCAAGATGCGTACAACAATGTTTCGGATTCGAAAAATTTCGCTAGAAACTGCGATTTGATTATGAATTATTTTATCGCAAAACACGGGGCGACGGAATTAAATTTTAACCTGCTCTTATCTTTATTTGATTCGGACAACGAGCAAAAAACCTCGGAGAACTTTCTAGACTTTCTCGATAATGCGACGCAAACCCCGTACAGGGCGACTGAATCAATAACATTGACGTTGACCGAGCATATGGTGAGAGCTGCAGCAGCAGCAGCAGCAGCAGCAGCATCAGCAACAACAACGGACCGTTCGACAGATGGTATTCCAGCGGGTGCTAAAACCGTCGCTGAAGTTATTAGAAAGATGAGTACCGCGTACGAACGCTTGAAATCTTTTAAATTTTCTTTGGATAAGTATGGAACCTTCTTAAAGTTAACTGAATTATTATTAATGAAAGAAAAACCTTTATTCGGTATCGAGGAGCTAGAAATCGCTAATACGGGTACTGACCTCCTCACCCACGATGACTTTCTCGAAATAATAAAAAGTATTTCAACCTTGTTTCCGAATCTAAACGCCTTAAAAATAATTTGCAGATGTTCCAATAGGGATTTCCAGGATGTTCAAGGAGTGTTTAGGGCGAAACGTCTAGTCCCCTTTATTTTAAGCAAGGCAGCGAACGAGGCTTTGATTAGCAAATCCGATTTGGAATCTTTAAAATTGAATAAAACGGTTGTGGAAATTGATTTTTTGAGTAAAATGCGGAAACTTCGCATTCCTCCATTAAAGAAATTAACCTCAATAATAGTTGATCATAACAACATCGAGGAAATTATGGAAGTCTCATCATTGTTTAACTTACAAAAAATCGGAGTGCGTTTAAACCATAAACACCCATCTACAGTTGTTGATAGCGATCGTGTACGACTACTAGCCGCAAAGACTGGAGTGAAAGCGTTAGAATTGATTTTCAGTTTCTCAGCGGAAGAAGAAATATTTCCCGACTACGGCTATGTTATGACAGATCAATCGCGCGAATGCGATAATTGTTTTGGCAAAAAACTAACTCATTTAATCTTAGTGATTGAAATCGAAAATAGAAGAATAATTGAATGGGATATCAGCGAAGGTCCTCCACCACCGTTCGAAGATCGACAAGTGGGGAAAGAACACGAAACGCTAGGGTCTTCCAAAAATAAAATAACATTCGGTGATCCCCTAAGAGTAATGAGAGATAATTTTCGTAGAGCTCGCACAAAAGATGTAGAAAGAAACCTAATTAAAATCCCGTTCTGTCTCGCGTGTAAAGGGCTTTGCGCGGTAATGACGCTCTTTCAACTGTGGACTTTCAAGGGGTTCGCGGGGGTTCGACCTGAGTGTAGGTTACACAGACATGGATCATGGCAAAGGGAAATTGAGCAGAAAATAATCGAATCTTGGGACACCAAAATTTTTAGAAACAGATTACGAAGAAATGTAAGAAAGATTGATAGTTCCTGGAATTGAATCTACCAAACGTTTGTCAATTTAACGTTATCCTTCGAAGAAACGAAAGCGTCGATACCCTTTCTCCATTCCGATTTCCAAATGTGCGTGTTTTGAGATTGTGCTACGACAAAATAGAGAGATTTAAATCATCAAATCCTAATTGCGGCTTATTAGATAGTAAATTCGTCGAAGCCTTTCCGAATCTGACCCACTTAGAAATCAGAATTAACACTTTTGAAGATTCGTATTTCCAAAGAAGTGGTGATGGTAGTAGCCGAATGATAGTAGACGATCATGAAAAAAATGAACCTGTTTTCAGAAATTTGGTGGAATTGAAGATCGATTTTAGTAGTCTTTTAAGCGATATTCGCAATGTCTCTCCAAACATCGAAAAGATCGTCGTATTTTTCGGTTTTGAATTTGTCGATCTTTGCGAAATTTATGAGCTTTTCATTAACACCCGTTCTTTGAAAAGAGGAATAGAATTTAATTTTGATAAATGCCTAGTAGATAAACGAACATTGTATTTTGGCTTTCTAAATTGCGGTATTCAAAGACACACAAGAAATCCCAATCAACAACTATTTAAAAAATTTATGTTGACTTTGAGCGATGTTTGCGGAAACCCCATCATTCGATGGAATGTAAAACAGTATTGTTTTGAAGATACGGGTGGATTACCAGATCGATATGAATCAATCGATGATGAAAACCACAGTTACGAAAGGGAAACAAATTTCTACCAGAGTCAATTATGGTTACAAGAAAATATTTATTTTCTCAACCAGTGTTCTTTCTTTAAACTTTTAAAAGAATTTCGAAACCCCGAACCCAAAACATTTCATTTGGTTCTTTCCTCTTTATTAGATAATCACGATTTTTTTAACAAACTGTTTAAAGCTGTTGGACTTATAATAAACAATTTGATAATGTAAAAATTGTATTTCTACTAATTTATTCTTATATTATATTGTATTTTTTTTATTTTTTTTATTTTATTTTCTTATTTTCTTATTTTCTTATTTTATTTTTTTATTTTTTATTTTATTTTTAAACATGGCAATTTTACGAGCCGATTTCGTCTACACTTTGTGATTTAAACGCCATAGTTTTGCAGTATACCGTGTTTTTACTTTGCGCCCTCCATTTGCAATTTACGGGCAATTTTTTATTTTTTTTTATATTCTAAAATAAAAGTTGTTAATAAATTATTTTTTTACGTTTGTCATTGATTTACGCCCTGATGCAAATATTTTAAAAAACATGGCAGGCATAATTAAAGATACAATTAGACATAATATAAGTACCGGTAAATAAAAAAAATAATAAACATTTTTTTAATCTTTAATCGTAATAATGAAAAGAAATTAATAATAACAAGATAAATTTAAAAATTTTCTCTATTTAAAAAAATATTAATGACGTCACCCGCGTCAACGTCAGTCGATCGGTCTTTCGTTCGTTCAATCCCTCGCTGCCATGAATTCGCCGAAAGAAAAATTTGAGAGCTTCGTAAAAGTCGTCGAGACGTCGATGTTTCATTCGTCGATGCTTTTAAATATGATAGAATCTTGCGAAGCGTTCCTGGGTAAAAGCCTCCTCCGAGACGATCGAGAGATCGAACCGCCGATCTTGGAAGATTTGAAAAATTTTTCATTATTCCTATCGGTCGAAAAACAAAGTTTTAAGAACGACTTTGATTTTTATTTCAAAATACGCGAGATACTCGAACGCCGCAGTGACAGCCGCGTCGTTAGCGAAAAAAGGGAAATATCGGAGGTAGTAGGGGAGGGAGAAGATATTCAGTCGCGGGAAAAGAAATTGAAAACCGCTTCTCCGGATAACGCGAATAAAAAAATCAATTCCACGACATTTTTTATCACTCCGGACATAACGGTTTTAGTTCCTAATAAATTATGGGTTCTTTTCGCGGACGATATGAAAGATTCTAACCTGTCTAAACTATTTAAAATCAGTTGCTTAATTTTTAAAATTTTCAACGCGGAAGAATTATTCATCGAGAGATTTCAATCTTTTCTCTACGAATGTCAAATGGATTTGAAAGGGAACGACAACAAAAATAACGAACCCGGTGGAGACGTACCTGACGCCGTGAATCGCGGAAGCGATAATCTTCCTCCTCCTCCTCCTTCTCCACCCGTAGGTGGGTACTCGCAGGTCAAATTGATTCGCCGTTTCGTGGAAAGACTGGGAAATCAATTCAGCGAGACGAGTTTTGACTCCGATGAAAACTTACTGGTTCGGCATCTGGAAAATCTCCTTGGGATGGGCGAAGGCAGCTCGGAATATATTATTAATTCCTTCCTCTCTTTCAATTTGGATATGAGCATGCCGGCTCTAGGAAACCGGCGGCGGGTCTACATTCCGACGGGGTCCGGGGTCACCAATAAAAAACTCGCCGTTTACGTCCTTTCTCTGCTGAAATTATTACGCTCTCTATTATATTCGAAGGGGATTCATTTTTCGCTAAGCGACGAAAAGTATATCGAACTCTTGAAATTGGTTTATAATATCGAGAAAAAATCTGACGAAGACGACGACGAGGGACCCCCCGCTGCGGCGTCTAATGAGGCAACTGCGACGAAGACCGCGTCGTTGTCGTCGCACCTCCCGACCACGAACGCGACCGCGACCGCGACCACCGTCGATTCGGCAGTGACGTGCGCTTGCTACTGTCACACATTGCACTCCCAGACCAAAACCGAATATTTCCCCAACATCGACCGCTCAGGTTCGGACGCAAAAATAAAAAATTTACGAAAATTGCCGCGACTCACCGCGCAGTACGGAAAGTACGGACTTTTAAACAAGAGCGACATTATCCGCTACGCGCTGCCGGAGTTCGACGTCAATAATGCTTCCGAGATTTCGTCCAACTATTTTTTCAACAACGCCTTATGTAAATTTTTTATCGATTTCTCGGAATACTGCAAAGAATATATTTTTAAAGATTCGTCGCTTTCGGACGAAAAAATCGACAGCGTTTGTCGCGGCCACCTTAAGTATTTAATCCGGATTAATAATAGCGATAATAAGTATAAAAATAATAATAATAATAATAATAATAATAATAATAATAATAATAATAATAATAATAATAATAATAATAATGTTAAACATAAAGATACCGAGGTGGGGCGGGCAAGCTTCGGCGGCGGGTGCGTTGGTGATGGCGATAATAAGGTTTCGGAATACGCTCGAGTGTGCCCCGAATCGGAAACGAAAATTTACACTTTACTCAGGAACCTCGAAGAGAAGCAATGGAAGGCGAACGTCAACCTTTTGAAAAATGGGGGAAACATCGTCGGCAAAACCAGTAAGGTGTTCAAATATTCCTCGAAAGGGTTTCCGAGCGTACGCCTTCCCGTTCTAAAATCGGCTTTCGATTTCGATCAACTGCTAGCGAACACCGCCGACGACGAAGACGCCGACGACGACGAGGCCGCCAATCTTCCTCTCGCAAAACTGATCGAAGACTACGAGACGCACTATCGCCGCGAGGTCGAAATCGTCGTCTCGGATCGGCATCTTCTGAGCCTGGACGTAAAAAAATCGCAAAAGTTTTATTCGAGCGGTGATGTCGACCGGGATGGATAAGGAACGGGTTGTATTTATTTTTTCATTTTATAAATAGATATAAATATAGATAATGATAATAATAAGTATAGTAATTAATAATAATGTAAGAAAATTAAATAAATAATAAATAAACTTTTCCTAAAAAAAGATGTTTTAAACCTTAACTTTATTATAACCGGTAACTTATATTTAGACGATTTTGAGCCGGTGCTTTTATAGCCGCATTCGCGGTCTAAGTGTTATCTTATAAAAATACAAAAAAAAGGTACGTTCTTTATTTAACCTATACTATGGAAGAGCCGCCGTTTCAAATGAGACTCATGCGATTGGAGAATATCCCTTTCGACTTCCACGAAGATTACCATCTCATTTTCGATACCGAAATTTGCGCATTCCGTCTTCAATATTTCGACGATTCTTCCTTTTCCTTTATTTTAAATATAGATACTTTGAAAAAAGTATTGTGCTCGATGTACCTCAATTACGTACAACAAATGTACGCCCACAGCAAGTCGTACTACCTTTGTGATCCTCCTAAAGAGGGCGATATGAAGGTTATAGCAGCCGAGTTCGAGACGAACGCGGTGGGTAGTTTTGGGCTAGATCTGATTAAACTCAAAGTCGAATATCTCGACGAAAGAGGAAGGTTTATCGGCGAAGGAATCGGTTTTGAAATTAAAGGACATAGGGCGATAAGAGGTTTTTTGGATTTACATCCTCGTTTATATTCCTTTTTTAAAGAACTCGAATTGTTCGAAGAAAGAATCCGATTAACCACCAAGATACTCAAGGAAACCTATATCGAATTTAGGATTCGTCAAGGCGAGAACGATCCCGAAACCCAAATTTTTAGAACCGATGAAAAAACCGAAAATAGAAGGATCGATGGCTTTACGAAAGGAATCTTCAGTTGGTACGTGAGGGGTATTATGAGGGATATCATCGATCGCTTGCGCGATACTCGCGATTATTGGAAATACGAAGACCTCGTCTACGCAATCAAACGAAAACGGCTCTTCAAAGAACGCTTAGTGTTAGATATCAAAAACGAGATTAGTCGCATCAAGGAGATTAGAAAGCAAGATCTACGATGCCAAATAACCGGCATTTCTCGATGAAGGGTTTAAGAAATAGTTTCTTATTTTTCTCGGTAATTAAACGTTGTTGATTGATTAATTTTAGGTTTTGTTATTTATATATATATATATATATATATATATATATATATATATATATATATATATATATATATATATATATATATATATATATATTATATACTATATGTATATATCTTTATTTTTTATATAGTAGGTGTTTAAAATATATTTTTTGTGTTACTTAATGAACGATATTCGAAAAATTGAGTTTTTGATTTTTACATTTCATAAATGTATATTTCATAATTTTTACATAGTAGCCGTTAAAAATTTATTTTGTGTGTTAATAAATGATATTCGAAAAATTAAGTTTTTGATTTTTACATTTTATAAATAAATAAACGATTTACGAGTGAAATATTATTATAAAAAAATTGAACGACCTAATACGGTTCTAATACGATCAAAAGGACCGCGATGTATTGTCACGCAAAATAAGAATAATTTATTAAGAAATTATAAAAATTATACTACGGTTAATTAACGTAAAACAATTTCGGGAAATTAGAAGATGAAAAGGTAGATGAAGAAGAAGAAGAGTCGTCATCGCTGCAGCTATTATCCTCGTCGCTGTCGCACGAGTCATTTTCTTTCGGTGGAAAGGTACGGTTTTCGCCCCTCCTAGGCAAAGAGGAATCAGCAGCAGCGGCGTTGGCGGAATTGAAGAAAGGCCTTTTAGGATTAAAGTTATAACCTTTTGCGGGTGCGTTGAATAAAATGTCGTTGACGCAAAAGTCTTCGAAAAGGGAATCGTTTTTACGCAGCACGATTTCCTCGAAATTATCGACGTAAAACATTATCGCTTTCATCACGACGAATTCGTGATCGCAACAACGGTCGCGGCTTTTATTATTATTATCATTACGGTCGTCGTTGTCCTTTACTAGCATCAAATTTTTAGTCAAATTCGCGAAGCAATTTTCCAGGCACGTGAGTTCGTAAATTCGCTTGATTTTCTCGAAGTATAGACGGTCGTGTGGAAGAAATTTCTTTATCAGGTTACAAGAAACGTGATGGCAATTAATGGTGTGCGAAGAGTCTAAAACCAATAGGTTGTTCAAGCACTTTCTCATTTTTTCATTTTCGTTACTGGTTAAATTTTTATAAACGTGTACGTCTGAAAACATTTGCTTTTTGAAAAGCTCGGGTCGATGGACGAACGAATTGGGCGCGTCGAAGAAATAAAGCGCGAAAAAATAGCAGTTGAAAACCGTCATTACGTTGAAAAGAACGACGCTTTCTTCGAAAATCGACATATTCGGCTGATTTTGGAAGAGGAGCGTGAAAACGGGGTTTTGAAGGAGCTTGTTTGTTTTAATCGTCGCGTCGGGCCAGCAACTGAATGCCGGCAACTTAGTTACCTTTTCGAATTGAGAGGTAATCAAGAAAACGAAACTTTCCACGGGTTTCATTCGAGGCGCCGTCGTCATAGCGTTCTTATCACGCCGCCGCCGCTGCCGTTGTTGTTTTTGCTGTTGTTGTTGTTGTTGTTGTTGTTGTTGTTTCCTTTCCTCACCCGTCTGGGGGGGGGCAACGGCTGCCGCTGCCGCTTCGGCACCATCGGCTTTAGCGGTGGCGGTCGCAGTGGCGGTCGAGGTATCGGCGACGGTCGCGGCGGCGACGGTTTCTTCTCTTATCCTAATTAACTGGTGGTACGTCAATCGCTGACACTCTTCGATAATCGAATAAAAACTATCTTCCGAGCGTAAAATCTGATTTAATGGCGTGAACGCGCCTCTCGATGATGATTTCACCCCATCGCTAGTGTTTGCGGAATGGGTTCTGGGTGTGGGTACCGCCGCCGGGACCTTAATCAGTCCACATTCGACCAAAAAATTGGCTATTAGCAGCATGTTGGTCGAGAGCTTTTGAGACATGCATACCTGAATAAAGAATACGGGGTTGAAGAAAAAAGTGTTTAGATTTTTTTTAGCCGCGTCGCTGAGGTAGAAAGAGAATTCGTTATTGACGAACCTGTAGAGGTTTAAGAGAACGTCGAAATTATAATTAGCGCTAATTTTCTCCAACGTGATAAATTTAAATTTCTTCATACTCTGACTGTTCAATTGAGAAGTGTAGAAACGAGTTTTAAAAAAATTCTTGAAGAATTCCAGACTCGACTTGTCATTCTCGTTTTCCTCGACTAGATGAGAAAAGCAGTCTTCCGTTAAAACTGGGTCTACCCTCAACAGTTTCGAGAACAGCACGCTTTCCTCGCTGACACCCTGAAAGGTCGTGAGGTGAAGAAGAATTGGTCTTGATGGCGGTGACGGTGACGGCGTCTTGTTGGAGTAGGTTCTTTTTCTTCTTCTTTCCTCCATAGCGAATATCGAAGTTGGGCGAACGAGCACGTAGCCGGCGCGCATGGCCCTGTTCAACAAATCAATGAACATCGTTTTAAAAAAACTTTGCCTATGAAACGAACTGATAATGAGATCGACGCACTTTTTATTCATCCATTCGTCGTCCTCGATACTTTTTCCAGCCAGCATAATTCTGATTCTCAGACTGTCTAGTATCGTATCGAACCAGGAAAAACTCCCCGCCTTCAGCACGGACCACACGTAAGGCGGCGGGTGAGAGAAGCCCCTGAACCTAAAACTAACCGAATATCCAAAAGTTCCCGCCGGAATTATGTAGAAATGGGGATGAAATATCCTATGATTCGCCCCTTTTAACGTTTCAAACCAATAAGAAAACGCCACCGGATTCGCGTTCAAGTTGCCGCTAATTCCTGAACGAATAACTAAATGATTCGAGAATAAAAAATTTCCAGCGCCGTTCTCTCTTAGCTCTGCCTCGTCATCGTCGTCTTTTTCTCGTTCCTCTCCGACCTTATTTTTCGAGGACGCTGTCGAGGTGAAAACCGGCTGTGCCAATAGCGCTTCGATTTCCCTCTGGCTGAAAAATACGTCTTTTACCGCTATGGGGCCCAAAGATACCTCCAGAGAATAGCTATTGGCTGTTAAACGCTGAGGCTTACGGGGATTGCGAGATCGGGCGTTTTCCTTAACGTTATTTCTATAATAACTATTTTCGTAACTGCTTCGATTAAACAAAGAATCGTTTATTCTATTAGCCGTTTTGATAGAGTTTAGAAATATTTCCATTCTCGGTCAGCCAGTGAATTTTTTTTGTTAAATTAAAATTTAACGATGCGTGAGAGAATTTTAAGATGAAGGAAAAAAATATTTATTTTCCCATATTTTAGACAGTTTATTATTGAACAAATGTTTAACAAATTATCCATAAAATTAACAACGATAAATATTTTAATATAATAGAAAAAAAAGTATTACTTAAACGAAATACGGATTTGTCGCGATCTGGCTGCCTGCCTGGTAGCCTGGGCCGCGCATTACTACCCTTCGCGAGATCTTCCGGAATAGCACTTCTAGTTGTCTTCCGTTCTCCGAGGTATCCCGATGCTGAATGAATGAAAATCTCACGCGGCGGCCGAGTCGATCGCATCCGGGTAGAAGAATTGTTTTCTCTCTTTAAAATTTTTAATCGAGAGATTTATGTTCACTGGCGTCGTCACAGCGTCGTCTTTCATCCGCTCGACCGTCTCCATGACCATTCTCCTCATTTCATTTCTTTGGTACTCCCTGTTTCTCAAAACGAACACGAGGTCTTCGAAAGCGATTATGTCCGGGTTTAGGAATGCCTGATTTAAATTTCCTTTCAAGAACTGTCGGAATTTGTTCATTTCGACAGCCGACCTCAAAAACTCTATTATGTATGCTTCTTCGCCGTCTTCATCGGTTAACAAAATATGTTTTCGGCCACTCGCGGCGATCACTCCGTCCGATCTTCTCGTGATTAAGTAATAGTTAGCCAGAGTATTTAATGAATATTTCATAATCGCTTGAAAATTAGCGAAATCCGATTTGAATTCTCTTATTCGAGTTATAAGACTGACGAAGTCATCGATGCTTTGCCTTCCCTTTAAGTGAAATTTGCGCGTGGTCGTCAACCCGTCGTCGCCGGAATACAGAGAAGCCTCGAATGAGACGTAGTCGAATCCCACCTTGCCGATTCGACGTTCGCATCTGAGCCTCAAAAATTGGGCGGGAGTTTTCCGAACCTTTTCGCTGTTCAATTGCGGTGACGATAGTTCTCCTTTTTCATCGGATTTCGGATGTTCGACGTTATATTTATTTCCCTTTTTGCCGAAGGGTAACTCGAAAATACTTTCGTAAGATGTCGCGTGCTGGCATTCGTAGGACATATTTAAGAATATTAATATTTTCATCATAGTCTCCATGTCTATATAGAAATAGTTTGAAGTCTGGATGTGGATAAACTTAAAAAAATTAAATCCATTCTTCATGCAGTAAAAATAGAGCCGATACCAACGGTTGTTCACGAAGCCGAAAGAAGGATATTCAAAATACGATAATCTTTTAGCGTACATTTTTGGAGATGTAATAGCTTCGTAGTCTTCGAGAAAAGAGGAATTGAGCATCTTTGTAAGGCGGGGCGAGCGAAACCCGCTGCAAGAAGAAGAAGAAGTCGCCTATCGGGAAGAAATTTCAACTGCTCGAGCGAGGAGGCGTAGCCGCTAAATTTAGGTTGGTGCGCTGTAAATTATAAGCGCTATATTTTCTTTCAACTTCTGGGAAGTCGTTTACCTCGCTTCTAAAAATACTTTTGAGGACATATCAAAAATTTAAGCCTATTTGTAGCCCCTCGTTGTAGAACAAACCTTATCTTATCTTAAATATTTAAAAAAGAATATTAAAAAATTTAATGTTTTAATTTAATATTATAAATATTGAAATGTAATTATTTAAATTTTATAATAATAATAATAATAATAATAATAATAATAATAATAATAATAATAATAATAATAATAATAATAATAATAATAATAATAATAATAATAATAATAATAATAGTAATAATAATAATATTAATAATAATGATTTGATAAAAATAATAAAGTGTTTTAAAAGAAGTTGTGTTTCTTTTATCCTTTTTTAATGTTTGCAATATCGTCTACTTTGATAAAGAAAACCGTCTGTTGTCGGGACAGAATGTAACGACACTGAATAAAATCGCATTTGGGATAGTTGGCTCATTTTTGCCTCGCGACGAGTCATTCATAGGTAGATTTTGTTAAGTGGAAATGACTCTTTCGTATTTTTGAAAGTCATCATTATTCGTTTAGGACCGTTAAAAAAATTAATTAATTTTTTATTAGTTTTCAAAAAAAAGCAAAATACTTAGTTCATCCTGTATTTGTATTTCGCCTATAAAAGGGAGTTGAAATATTATATTTTTTATCATTCGGACAAGCGTGGTTTTACGCGAATGCGAGTCTCCACCCGGTACACCAGTATCTGAGAATCGAAAGAACTTTTTTTATTCTACTGCTGTAGAAATGTTTCTCGTTGACGGTGAAGAAGATACCGTGTCCTAACTTTAATCCTTAGCTTTAGCGATCGATATCGAAGAATCAATCGAAATGGAAAGAAATGGAAAAAAACTGCAAGATTTAGCTATGAACGTTATTTTCGAAACATCGACTTTCCAAGACGCGTACGACGTTTCGGATTCGAAACAATTCGCAATGAACTGCGATTTGATTATGAATAATTTCATTGAAAAACACGGGACGAAGGAGTTATATTTCAACCTGCTCTTTTCTCTATTCGAATCGGAAGAAGAAGAAAAAACCTCGGCGATCTATCTAGACTTTCTTAAAATCGTGACGGAAACTACTTACAGAGCGACCGAAGCTATAGCCCTGACGTTGACCAAATATATGGTCGCCACGGAAGGTCGGGCCGATGGTGTTTCCGCGGCTGCTAAAACGACCAAAGTTATTAGGACGATGAGTACCGAATACGAACGCCTAAATTCTTTCATTTTTTCATTTGACCAATATGAAACCTTTATAAAATTAACGGACTTAATGAAAGAAGAACGACGTCAACCGTTAGTTCGTATCGAGAAGCTAGAAATTGTTAATACTGGTATTAACCCTCTCACCTTCGATGAAGTCCTCGAAATGGTGAAAAATATTTCCATCTTATTTCCAAATCTAATAGAAATAAAACTGATATGTAAATGCGGCGAAAGGGTGTTAGAACAGGACCTGTTTGACAACTTTATGGATCTAAAAGGCCTTATTGTTTTGAGCAAGTCAGCCGACGATACTTTCTATAGCAAATCGGATATGGATTCTTTAAAGGCGTCGGGAACAGTTGTAGAAATTGATTTTTCTAGTAAATTGCGGGATCTTCTTATTCCCTCTTTAAAGAAATTGACTACCCTAATTGTGGATCATAACAACATCGAAGAAGTCATGGAAATTTCATCGTTATTTAAATTGCAAAAAATCGGAGTTCGTTTAAACCATAAACATCCCCTTACCGTCTTTAGCAGCCATCGTGTAAGCCTATTGGTTGCAAAAACTGGGGTGAAAACGTTAGAATTGATTTTAAGTTTCTCGGCCGAGGAAGAAATATTTCCTAGCTACGCTTATATTATGTATGCTAACGCATTTCGTAAATGCTATGATTGTACTAGTCAAAACCTTGATAATTTAGTCTTGGCCGTTGAAATTGAAAACAGAAGGATAATTGAATGGGTAATTAGTCAAGCTCCAGCGGCGCAAGTCGAAAATCACCTAAACTTATTATTGGGGGAAGAAGAAGAAGCGGAGTTAAGACAGTGGAATTCGTTATATAGAATGTTAAGCACTAATTTTTTTAAATTTCTTACTAAAGAACTTGAAAGAAACGAAATGAAAATACCATTCTGTCTCGCGTGCAAAGGGATTCACGCGATCATGTCGATCTTTAGGCGCGGGACTTACTCAGGCATTGAACAAACGTGCAATATTCATTGCGATATATCGTGGCTAAAAGAGATTGAAAAGAAAATAATTAATTCTTGGGATACCAAATTTTTTAGAAACCGATTGCGAAGAAATATTAAAAAGATCGATGGTTCATTGGAATTGAATTTACGAAACGTTTGCCAATTTAACGCTATACTTCAAAGAAACGAAAGCGTCGATACCTCGTCTCCATTCCGCTTTCCAAATGTGCGTAGCTTGAGATTGGCATACGATGAAATCACCAGAAATTTTTGTTCATATCGAAATTGCGGTTCATTGAATAATAAAATTGTAGAAGCCTTTCCGAATCTAACTTACTTAGAAATCAAACTGAACGGGCGCGTGGATTCGTCTTTCCATAAATGTTGTGATTACGGCGAAATGGTAGAAGATGATGAAAACGAAGCCGTTTTTAAAAATTTGGTAGAATTAAAGATCGACTTTGACGACGTCCTTGTGTGTGATATTTGTAGCGCCTCTCCGAATCTAGAAAAGGTCGTTGTATTTTTCGGTCGCACGTCTATTTTTCCTTGCAAAATTTATAATCTTTTGAATAACACTCGCTCTTTCGAAAGAGGGGTGGAATTTAATTTTGATAAATACTTGGTAGAAGAAGATTCATTAGAGGTGTTTCACGATTATTGCTGCATTCCTGAACACAAAAGAAATATCAACCAATTATTCGAGAAAATTATAGTCACTTTGACCGATGTTGACGGAAATCCAGTCATTCGTTGGAATATAAAACAGTATGATTTTACCAATATGTGCGACTTGCCAGCTCATTTTGAGTCAATTGATGACGATAACCACAGCGTCGAAAGAGAACAGAAATTCTTCGAGAGTAAGCTATGGTTACGAGATGATATTTATTTTCGTAATCCGCGCTCTTTTTTTAAGTTGCTAGAAAAATTTCGAGATCCAGAACCCAGAACATTTCATTTGATTCATCCCTCTATTGATAATCATGATTTCATCGCGAAACTTTTTGAAGCTGTTGGAGATATAATATATTCTCATATACGCCACCACATATTTTATAATCCATATAGAATAAGAATATAATAGTAATAAAATTTGTTATCGACGATAGTTTTTATTTGTAACCGTATTTATTGCTTTTTTAAACACAAACTAAAAGAACTAACGAATTTCTGCTTTAAAGACGATGCTTTTAAAAACTATATAAATAAATATTTTTTTATATTTGTTATTTTAATTACCCATCAAAATTAATTATTCATAGAAAACGGGTTTAGAGATAACTAAATTATTATTCCTTTAATATAGGTAGCCATCAAAAGTAATTTTCCATAGCAAATGGGTTTTAGGGGTAGATAATTAAAAAGAGTATAAATAAGTGCTAAGTCGAAGGTCTAAGTATAAGTCGAAGGTCTAAGTATAAGTCGAAGGTCTAAGTGCTAAGTCGAAGGTCTAAGTATAAGTCGAAGGTCTAAATGCTAAGTCGAAGGTCTAAGTATAAGTCGAAGGTCTAAGTGCTAAGTCGAAGGTCTAAGTATAAATCGAAGGTCTAAGTATAAGTCGAAGGTCTAAGTGCTAAGTCGAAGGTCTAAGTGCTATAAGTCGAAGGTCTAAGTGCTAAGTCGAAGGTCTAAGTGCTAAGTCGAAGGTCTAAGTGCTAAGTCGAAGGTCTAAGTGCTAAGTCGAAGGTCTAAGTATAAGTCGAAGGTCTAAGAGCTAAGTCGAAAGTCTAAGTATAAGTCGAAGGTCTAAGTGCTAAAATCTAAAATTTCTCAAAGAAAATAATACACAAAATTTTTTAAGTCCAAATTATTTTTCGGAATTTGCACTTAGACCTTCGACTTATATCAGTTCCCGATCAGGCGTCACTATATCGAGTTGAAGCGAGTTTATACACTAAAAAGTGGCATTTGAAAGCGTTCAGCCGCTTTTGCGATTCCCGTAAGGCGACACTATACTATAGTGACGTTTCGAAGGGAACCGAAAAACGATCTAACTTGATCGCGCAACACCTTTTAAGGTATAAACTATCACTTCAACCCCATATAGTGACGTGTCAACGGGAACTGATATAAGTCAAAGGTCTAAGTGTGAAAATCTAAAAAATCACAGAGAAAATAATTTCCCAAAAAGTTTTAAGTCGAAATTATTTTTCGGAATTTGCACTTAGACCTTCGACTTATATTAGTTCAACAAACAAACAAACGAACGAACGGTCAGACGAACAAACGAACTCAAAACATACTATATTCTTCCGAACGGAACATCAACTCACGCTCGACCCACGCTCGACCAACGCTCAACCCACGCTCAACCCACGCTCAACCCACGCTCAACCCACGCTCAACCCACGCTCAACCCACGCTCAACCCACGCTCAACCCACGCTCAACCCACGCTCAACCCACGCTCAACCCACGCTCAACCCACGCTCAACCCACGCTCAATCCACGCTCAACTCACGCTCAACCCACGCTCGACCCACGCTCAACCCACGCTTTACCTACGCTTGACCCATGCTAAATCCTCGCTCACGCTCACGACCGTGTGTATGCTCTTCGCTCTAATATCTACGTCATCACGCTCGCACCACGCGTCCGGAGCTAAGTCGAAAGTCTAAATATAAGTCGAAGGTATAAGTGCTAAAATCTAAAATTTCTCAAAGAAAATAATACACAAAATTTTTTAAGTCCAAATTATTTTTCGGAATTTGCACTTAGACCTTCGACTTATATCAGTTCCCGATCAGGCGTCATTATATGACGTCATAATCGGATTGAAGATAGTTTTATCTTAGGTAATTGGTATTTGAAAGCGTTCAGCGACTTCTTCGATTCCCGTAAGGCGACACTATATTATAGTGACGTTTCGAAGGGAACCGAAAAACGACCTAACGTGATCGGGTGACGCTTTTTAGGGACAAACCATCGTTGAACCCGATATAGTGACGTTTCGAACGGAACTGATATAAGTCGAAGGTCTAAATGCTAAGTCGAAGGTCTAAGTGCTAAGTCGAAGGTCTAAGTGCTAAGACGAAGGTCTAAGAGCTAAGTCGAAGGTCTAAGTATAAGTCGAAGGTCTAAGTGCTAAGTCGAAGGTCTAAGTGCTAAGTCGAAGGTCTAAGTGCTAAGTCGAAGGTCTAAGTGCTAAGTCGAAGGTCTAAGTGCTAAGTCGAAGGTCTAAGTGCTAAGTCGAAGGTCTAAGTGCTAAGTCGAAGGTCTAAGTGCAAATTCCGAAAAAAAAATTGAACAGAAAATTATCGGGGAAATATTTTCTTTGTGATTTTAGAGATTTTCACACTTAGACCTTTGACTTATATTGCGTCACTATATGACGTCATAATCGGATTGAAGATAGTTTTATCTTAGGTAACTGGTATTTGAAAGCGTTCAGCCACTTTTGCGATTCCCGTAAGGCGACACTATACTATAGTGACGTTTCGAAGGGAACCGAAAAACGATCTAACTTGATCGCGCAACACCTTTTAAGGTATAAACTATCACTTCAACCCCATATAGTGACGTGTCAACGGGAACTGATATAAGTCAAAGGTCTAAGTGTGAAAATCTAAAAAATCACAGAGAAAATAATTTCCCAAAAAGTTTAAGTCGAAATTATTTTTCGGAATTTGCACTTAGACCTTCGACTTATATTAGTTCAACAAACAAACGAACGAACGGTCAGACGAACAAACGAACTCAAAACATACTATATTCTTCCGAACGGAACATCAACTCACGCTCGACCCACGCTCGACCCACGCTCGACCCACGCTCGACCCACGCTCGACCCACGCTCAACCCACGCTCAACCCACGCTCAACCCACGCTCAACCCACGCTCAACCCACGCTCAACCCTAAACCCACGCTCAACCCACGCTCAACCCACGCTCAACCCACGCTCAACCCACGCTCAACCCACGCTCAACCCACGCTCGACCCACGCTCAACCCACGCTCGACCTACGCTTGACCCATGCTAAATCCTCGCTCACGCTCACGACCGTGTGTATGCTCTTCGCTCTAATAGCTACGTCATCACGCTCGCACCACGCGTCCGGAGCTAAGTCGAAAGTCTAAGTATAAGTCGAAGGTCTAAGTGCTAAAATCTAAAATTTCTCAAAGAAAATAATACACAAAATTTTTTAAGTCCAAATTATTTTTCGGAATTTGCACTTAGACCTTCGACTTATATCAGTTCCCGATCAGGCGTCATTATATGACGTCATAATCGGATTGAAGATAGTTTTAGCTTAGGTAATTGGTATTTGAAAGCGTTCAGCGACTTCTTCGATTCCCGTAAGGCGACACTATATTATAGTGACGTTTCGAAGGGAACCGAAAAACGACCTAACGTGATCGGGTGACGCTTTTTAGGGTATAAACCATCGTTGAACCCGATATAGTGACGTTTTGAACGGATCTGATATAAGTCGAAGGTCTAAGTGCTAAGTCGAAGGTCTAAGTGCTAAGTCGAAGGTCTAAGTGCTAAGTCGAAGGTCTAAGAGCTAAGTCGAAGGTCTAAGAGCTAAGTCGAAGGTCTAAGTATAAGTCGAAGGTCTAAGTGCTAAGTCGAAGGTCTAAGTGCTAAGTCGAAGGTCTAAGTGCTAAGTCGAAGGTCTAAGTGCTAAGTCGAAGGTCTAAGTGCTAAGTCGAAGGTCTAAGTGCTAAGTCGAAGGTCTAAGTGCTAAGTCGAAGGTCTAAGTGCTAAGTCGAAGGTCTAAGTGCTAAGTCGAAGGTCGAAGGTCTAAGTGCTACGTCGAAGGTCTAAGTGCTAAGTTGAAGGTCTAAGTGCTAAGTCGATGGTCTAAGTGCTAAGTCGAAGGTCTAACGAAGCCGAAAGAAGGATATTCGAAATACGATAATCTTTTATCGTACATTTTTGGAGATGTAACAGCTTCGTAGTCTTCGAGAAAAGAGGAATTGAGCATCTTCGTAAGGCCTGGCGAGCGAAACCCGCAGCAAGAAGAAGAAGAAGAAGAAGAAGAAGAAGAAGAAGAAGAAGAAGAAGAAGAAGTCACCTATCGGGAAGAAATTTTTTCAACTGCTCGAGCGAGGAGGCGTAGCCGCTAAATTTAGGTTGGTGCGTTGTAAATTATAAGCGCTATATTTTCTTTCAACTTCTGGGAAGTCGTTTACCTCGCTTTTAAAAATACTTTTGAGGACATATCAAAAATTCAAGCCTATTTGTAGCCCCTCGTTGTAGAACAAACCTTATCTTATCCTAAATATTTAAAAAAGAATATTAAAAAATTTAATGTTTTGATTTAATATTATAATATTGAAATGTAATTATTTAAATTTAATAATATTAAGTTTACTACTACTACCACTAATAATAATAATAATAATAATAATAATAATAATAATAATAATAATAATAATAATAATAATAATAATAATAATAATAATAATAATAATAATAATAATAATAATAATAATAATAATAATAATAATAATAATAATAATAATAATAATAATAATAATAATAATAATAATAATAATAATAATAATAATAATAATAATAATAATAATACTAATAATAATACTAATAATAATAATAATAATAATAATAATAATAATAATAATAATAATAATAATAATAATAATAATAATAATAATAATAATAATAATAATAATAATAATAATAATAATATAATAATAATAATAATAATAATAATAATAATAATAATAATAATAATAATAATAATAATAATAATAATAATAATAATAATAATAATAATGATTATAATAATCATGATGGTGATAAAAATAATAAAGTGTTTTAAAAGAAGTTGTGTTTCTTTTATCCTTTTTTAATGTTTGCAATATCGCCTACTTTGATAAAGAAAACCGTCTGTTGTCGGGACAGAATGTAACGACACTGAATAAAATTGCAATTAGGTTGATTTTGTTTAGTGGAAATAAATCTTTCGTATTTTTGAAAGTCATCATTATTCGTTTAGGACCGTTAAAAAAATTAATTAATTTTTTATTAGTTTTCATAAAAAAACAAATACTTAGTTCATCCTGTATTTATATCTCGCCTATAAAAGGGAGTTGAAATGTTATATTTTTTATCATTCGGACAAGCGTGGTTTTACGCGAATGTGACTCTCCACCCGGTACATCAGTATCTGAGAATCGAAAGACTTTTTTTATTCTACTGTTGTAGAAGTGTTTCTCGTTTACGGTGAAGAAGATACCGTGTCCTAACTTTAATCCTTAGCTTTAACGATCGATATCGAAGAATCAATCGAAATGGAAAGAAATGGAGAAAAACTGCAAGATTTAGCGATGAACGTCATTTTCAATACATCGTCCTTCCAAGAAGCGTACAACGTTTCCGATTCGAAACAATTCGCCATGAACTGCGATTTGATTATGAATTATTTCATCGAAAAACACGGGACGAAGGAGTTAAATTTCAACCTGCTCTTTTCTCTATTCGAATCGGAAGAAGAAGAAAAAACCTCGGCGATCTATCTAGACTTTCTTAAAATCGCGACGGAAACTCCTTACAGAGCGACCGAAGCGATAGCCCTGACGTTGACCAAATATATGGTCGCCATGGAGGGTCGGGCCGATGGTGTTTCCGCGGCTGCTAAGACAATCCAAGTTATTAGGACGATGAGTACCGAATACGAACGCTTAAATTCTTTCATTTTTTCATTTGACCAATATGAAACCTTTATAAAATTAACGGACTTAATGAAAGAAGAACGACGTCAACCGTTAGTTCGTATCGAGAAGCTAGAAATTGTTAATACTGGTATTAGCCCTCTCACCTTCGACGAAGTCCTCGAAATGGTGAAAAATATTTCCATCTTATTTCCAAATCTAATAGAAATAAAACTGATATGTAAATGCGGCGAAAGAGTGTTACAACAGGACAACTTTACTAATCTAAAAGGCCTTCTTGGTTTGAGCAAGTCAGCCAACGATACTTTCTATAGCAAATCGGATATGGATTCTTTAAAGGCGTCGGGAACAGTTGTAGAAATTGATTTTTCTAGTAAATTGCGGGATCTTCTTATTCCCTCGTTAAAGAAATTGACTACCCTAATTGTGGATCATAACAACATCGAGGAAATTATGGAAATCTCGTCGTTGTTTAATTTGCAAAAAATCGGAGTTCGTTTAAACCACAAACATCCCCTTACCATCTTTAGCAGCCATCGTGTAAGCCTATTGGCAGCAAAAACTGGTGTGAAAACGTTAGAATTGATTTTAAGTTTCTCGGCTGAGGAAGAAATATTTCCTAGCTATGCTTATATTATGTACGCTAACGCATTTCGTAAATGCTATGATTGTACTAGTCAAAAACTTGATAATTTAGTCTTGGCCGTTGAAATCGAAAACAGAAGGATAATTAAATGGGTAATCAGTCAAGCTCCAGCGGCGCAAGTCGAAAATCACCTGAACTTATTAGTTGGGGAAGAAGAAGAAGGAAGAGAAGAAACGGAGTTAAGACAGTGGAATTCGTTATATACAATGTTAAAAACTAATTTTTTTAACTTTCTTACTAAAGATCATGAAGGAAACGAAATGCAAATACCATTCTGTCTCGCGTGCAAAGGGATTCACGCGATCATGTCGATTTTTTCGCGCGGGACTTACTCAGGCATTGAACAAATGTGCAATATTCATTGCGATATATCATGGCTAAAAGAGATTGAAAAGAAAATAATTAATTCTTGGGATACCAAATTTTTTAGAAACCGATTGCGAAGGAATATTAGAAAGATCGATGGTTCATTGGAATTGAATTTACGAAACGTTTGCCAATTTAACGCTATACTTCAAAGAAACGAAAGCTTCGATACCTCGTCTCCATTCCGCTTTCCAAATGTGCGTAGCTTGAGATTGGCATACGACGAAATCAACAGAATTTTTTGTTCAAATCGAAATTGCGGTTCATTGAATAATAAAATTGTAGAAGCCTTTCCGAATCTAACTGACTTAGAAATCAAACTGAACGGGCGCGTGGATTCGTCTTTCCAAAAATGTTGTGATTACGGCGAAATGGTAGAAGATGATGAAAATAAAGCCGTTTTTAAAAATTTGGTAGATTTAAAGATCGACTTTGACGACGTCCTTGTGTGTGATATTTGTAGCGCCTCTCCGAATCTAGAAAAGGTCGTTGTAGTTTTCGGTCGCACGTCTATTGATTCTTGCGAAATTTATAATCTTTTGAATATCACTCGCTCTTTCGAAAGAGGGGTGGAATTTAATTTTGATAAATACTTAGTAGAAGATTCATTACAGGTGTTTAACGATTATTGCCGCTTTCCTGAACACAAAAGAAATATCAACCAATTAATCGAGAAATTTATAGTCACTTTGACCGATGTTGACGGAAATCCAGTCATTCGTTGGAATATAAAACAGTATGATTTTACCAATATGTGCGACTTGCCAGCTCATTTTGAATCAATTGATGACGATAACCACAGCGTCGAAAGAGAAAATAAATTCTTCGAGAGTAAGCTATGGTTACGAGATGATATTTATTTTCGTAACCCGCGCTCTTTTTTTAAGTTGATAAAAAAATTTCGAGATCCAGAACCCAGAACATTTCATTTGATTCATCCCTCTATTGATAATCATGATTTCATTGCGCAAATTTTTGAAGCTGTTGAATATATAATAGATGGAATAAGAATATATTAGTAATAAAATTTGTTATCCACGATAGTTTTTATTTGTAACTATATTTTTGCTTTTTTAGACACAAACTAAACGAACTAACGAATTTCTGGTTTAAAGACGATGTTTTTAAAAACTATATAAATAAATATTTTTTTATATTTGTTATTTTACTTACCCATCAAAATAAATTTTCTATAGAAAACTGGTTTAGAGATAACTAAATTTTTTTTAATTTAAGTAGAAATCAAAAGTAAAGAAAATTCAATTTTTAAAAACAGTTTTTATTAGCACGAAAATAGTAAGGTCGTATAACATTTTTTTAAAAAAAATAGGCAACGTAGGGTGAAAAGGTCTCGTCGACTTTTCAAAAAAAAACCCTCACTCACGCGAGAATCATATCATCACGATCTATTTTTGCGGCCCCTCCCTCTAATAATTTTTTAAATTCTTCGCTCCACCCTAGCTTTTCCACAATATTTTGGCAGTGTTCCTCGAAATCACCAAAGAGCCTGACGGTTAAATTCTTGTGGTTTGGAATATTTAATTCTGCGAGCTGTCGAGATTCGATTTCCGTTTGAATTTCTCGGATGGGTTCTCGATTGATAAAAAGCCGAGGGCAAGATTCGGGCGCCGAGTAAACCAAATGAGCGAAAGGAGCGAGGGTTAAAGAAGCTCCTATTATTATTAATAAGTCGCAATTTTGAAACTCTTTGATGCGTTTACTTATATCTTGCGGAGGTAAAGGCTCGTTGTATAGTAGGATATCCGGTTTCACCACGCCTTTGCCGCAAACGGAGCAAATGGGAATAACGCCTTCGAAAAAAAAAAGTTCGTTTTTCATCCATTCTCGCGTGTATTCTTCTTTGCACGAAAGGCAATGATTCGTGCGAAGCGAGCCGTACATTTCCGTGATCTTTTCAATCGGGATACCGGCTAAGGTATCCAGCGTATCTACGTTTTGCGTGTAATGTCGCACCAAGATCCCTTTGTCGTGCAGCAGTTTAACGAAGTAGTGAGCCGGAGTTGGTTTAAATTCGGACGGGTAAAAATCTTTAAACAATTTAAAAAAAGGTTTCGGGTTCTTTTTGAAAGATTCCATATCGAATATAGCTCTGGGGTTCGGCAACTCTTCGTCTTCGTCGTATTTTTGTATATTTTTGTATATTTTGATGGTCGATGACCGATCGCCGGGAATTTCCAAAGAGGTAGATATCTCGGAACCGACCAAAGTGATTACGTTTTTACATTTTCGGGTGTTAATGAGGGAAACCACGTCGTCGAGAGTCAGTCGCCGGTTCTTGGAGGTTTTTACCTCGGAAGATGATGCGCTTGTCGTTGATGCGATATGTTCAGCCATTCTAGGTCAGAAAATATTGTGATAATTCGACAGACCTCAAGCTCTTATTTATATAGTAAATTCGAAAATAGTTTCTTATAATTGTTACTTTTTATTTATTAATTTATTTATTATTTTTTTATAATACTATTTTGATTTTTCACGTTTTTAAATGTAATTTAGTTTTCAAAGTTGCATTCCGATGTTTTAGATTAATATTATCTGTTATTTTTTTCAATCTAACTGGAATCATTTCGTTCAAACGTATTTATACACTTTAATATCCAAAAACGAATTGACGTTTTTCAAAACTATGAAAATTCTAGTACAAATTAAATTTTATTTACATTTTCAAATTACTCACGCTCGTCTAATAATTACTTTTTTGCTTATTCTTTGTAAATCGAATAAAAAAACTACATATATTTTCAATATTTTTAATGTAAATAACAATAAACAGTTTTATTTCATCATTTTTTATATTTATTTATCTTTTTCGCCTATAAAAGGGAGTCGTGTCTTCTACAACTGTTACCACCAATCATTTTACCCTGCGATTTAGCACCTGAGAATAGCATTTTATGATTGTTTTTTGTAAAGAAAATATTGCGTTATCTTAATCTTCTTTATAACCCGAATTCGACGAGGACAAAATCGAAATGGAGGAAAATGTGAAAAATCTGCAAGATTTAGCGATGAAGGTCATCTTGCAAACACGATCCTTTCAAGATTCTTTCAACAGCGGATCGGATTCGAAAAGACCAGCGGTGAATTATTATTATTCTTTGCTCTTCGATTTGATCATGAATCGGTTGACCGAAAAACACGGAGCTAAAGAATTAAATTTCGACCCGCTCTTATCGCTATTCGATTCGGACAACCGAGAAAAAAAATCGGCTATCTATGTGGCCTTTCTGGAAAATGCTACGAAAAATCTGTACAAAACGACCGAAGCGATAACCCTAACGTTGACCGAGTATATGGTCCCTGCGAACAGTTTTTCCGATGACGCTCCTGATGTGGCTGTCAAAACCGCCGAAGTAATTAGGGCAATGGGTACCGAATTCGAAGGTTTAAAAGCTTTGACTTTTTCTTTAGACGAGCCCGAAATGTTTTTAAGATTAACGAACTTAATGAAAGAAAAACGATATCAACCTCTAGTTCGCATCGAGAAGCTAGAAATCGTTAATTGTGGTTCTAATACACTCACACACGACGACTTTCTCCAGATGATGAAAAATATTTCCACCTTATTTCCAAATCTAATCGGGCTAAAACTAACGTGCAAATGTCACTGCAAAAGGGCGACGAGAGAAGAACTAGTCGAAATGAGAAGGAATGGGGTGACTCCTATTATTTTGAGTGTGTCGGCGAACTCTTTGCTTAGCAAACACGATATTGCATATTTAAGAGCGAACGAAATATTTGTTGAAATTGATTTTTCGAACGAATTGCGGAAGCTTCGCATTCCTCCATTAAAAGAATTAACTACATTAACTGTGGATTATAACAATATCGAGGAAATTATCGAAATTTCACCGTTGTTTAATTTACAAAAAATAGGAGTTCGTTTAACCCATAAACACCCGTCTACCGCCGTTGGCGACTCTCGCATAAGATTGTTGGCCGCAAAAACGGGGTTGAAGACGCTAGAATTGATTTTCAGGTACACGTCGGAAGACGAATTATTTCCCAACTACTCCTATATTAAGTTTCGAGATATGTTTAGCAAATGCGATAATTGTTCCAGCCAAAAATTAAATAATATAGTCGTGGCGGTTGAAATTGAAAATAAAAGAATAATCGAATGGAATATCAGAGAAGCCTATCCGCAATTCGAAAACCGCGTAACGTTATCGAGGGCGGAAGAAGAAACAGCAATAGCGTCAGCATCGGGAGATCCATATTCCGAAGAACATCTCAGTCCGTTATTAAAAGGGTTGGCGAATAGTTTTCAGAAACTTCTTACCGAAGATCGTGATGAAGAAAACGAAATCGAAATACCATTTTGTCTCTCATGCGGAGGTATCTACGGCGTTATGTGGCTATTTATGAGCTATATGGAAGGGGGTGCTCAGATATGCCATTTACACACGAGTAAGTCGTGGCGAATGAAAATGGAAAAGAAAATAATCCAATCTTGGGATACGAGCATTTTTAGAAACCAATTGCGAAAGAGTATTAGAAAGATCGACGGTTCCTTGAAATTGAATTTACGCAACGTTTGTCAACTTAACGTCGTCCTCCGAAGAAACGAAAATGTAGATACCCTTTCTCCATTTCGATTTCCGGATGTGCGTATCTTGAGACTGTCGTACGATGAAATATGGAGAATTCGTGGAACTCACAACTGCGGCTCATTGAGTGATAAAATCGTCACAGCGTTCCCGAATTTAACCTACTTAGAAATCGAAATAAACGATTATATTCATGGGTCTGCCGAAAACTGCGAAATGATATTAGAGAATGAAAATGAAGCGGTTTTTAAAAATCTGGTAGAATTAAAAATCGATTTTTCGAATGTTTTATTCAATATTTGTCGCCTCTCTCCGAATCTGGAAAAGGTCCTAATATTTTGCGAATGGGACCGTATCAGCGCTTGCAAAATTTTTAATCTTCTGAATATCACTCGTTCTTTGAAAAGGGGATTAGAATTTAATTTCGATCGATACGCGGCGAATAAAGTTAATTTTACTAGGTGCTTTAACGAATGCCGTAATCCCTCGCACAGAACGAATATCGACCGACTGTTCAAGAAGATTACGGTGACTATGAAAGACGTTTACGGCAATTCGATCATTCGATGGACTTTAAAGCAGTACGATCTCTTCGAGGCGAGTCGTTTGCTAAATCATCTTAAATCCATTGATAGCCCCGAATACGAGGTCGAAAGAGAAAAAAATTTCTACGGCAGTCCGTTATGGTTAAAAGACGATATTTGCTTTTATGAACCGAGTTCCTTTTTGAAATTATTAAAAAAATTTCGAGACCCCGCGCCAAAAATATTTCATTTGGCTTTTTGCTCTATCGATAATCACGTTTTTCTTAACAACATTTTTGACGCAGTTCGACGTATAATATGGCAAACGATATAATAATAATAATAATAATAATAATAATAATAATAATAATAATAATAATAATAATAATAATAATAATAATAATAATAATAATAATAATAATAATAATAATAATAATAATATGTTTAAAAATTTAATACGCGTTTATTATTCGCGCATGTTTGCATTTGTATGTATGAAAAAAAATTCACCTATAAAATTCGTGTTAATAATAATTTATTATTATTTATTTAAATTAAATTAATAAAATTTCATTTTGAGGATCATATTTTATTTCAACACATTTTTTTATATATTAAAAACATTGTTCGTTGAAGAACTCAACTATATTTCAAAAATCGAGTTTAAAGCTATCGTTGGGATTAAACTAGGAAAATATCCTCAACAAATTCAACTTTATTTACTGGTAAATTAAAAAAATACATATTTTTTGATTGTTTTTAGTTAAATAATAATAAAACAAAATTTAATTCATCTTTTTTTTTTTGGCCTATAAAAAGAAGTGGCGTCTTCTAAGTTCATTGCTGCCAATACCGAATAACCGGTAGATCCGCAACTGAGAATTAAAAGAATTTTTAATCTACCGCGGAAGAGATTCACATCTACGCTCGTTTTTGGAGGGGAAAATAAAGCGTAACGGAATCAAACCAGAATTCGACGAAAGAGGACGATTAACTCGCAAGCGATGGAGGAGAATGTGAAGAATCTGCAAGATTTAGCGATGAAGGTCTTCTTCCAAACGCCATCCTTCCAAGATTCCTTCAACAGCGGTTCGGATTCGAAAAGACCAGCGGTGATTCATCATTATTACGATTGGCTCTTCGATTTGATCATGAATCGATTGACCGAAAAACACGGAGCCAAGGAATTAAATTTCGACCCGCTCTTATCGCTTTTCGAATCGGACGACCGACAAAAAACCTCGGCCATCTATCTGGAGTTTTTGGAAAATGCGGCAAAAAATCCGTACGAGACGACCGAAGCGATAATCCTCACGTTGACCGAGTGTATGATCCCAGCGAGCAGTTTCTCCGATGACGTTCCCACTGCGGCTGTCAAAACCGCTGAAGTAATTAGGAAAATGGGTACCGCGTACGAAGGTTTAAAAGCTTTGACTTTTTCTTTAGACGAGCTCGAAACCTTTCTAAGATTAACGAGCTTAATGAAAGAAAAACAATATGGACCTTTAGTTTGCATCGAAAAGCTAGAAATCGTTAATTATGGTTCTAACACTCTCACCCACGATGACTTTCTCGAGATGATAAAAAATATTTCAACCTTAATCCCGAATCTAATCGCGCTAAAACTAGCGTGCAAATGTCGCTGCGAATGGGCGACGAGAGAAGAGCTAATCGAAATGAGCAAGGAGGGGGGCCCGCCTCGGAAGCTTCGCATTCCTCCATTAAACAAATTAACTACATTAATGGTGGATTATAACGATATCGAGCAAATTATCGAAATCTCGTCGTCGTCGTTGTTCAATTTACAAAAAATAGGAGTTCGTTTAACCCATAAACACCCACCAACCGTTGCCTACTCTCGCGTGAAATTATTGGCAGCAAAAACGGGGGTGAAGACGCTAGAATTGATTTTCAGTTACACGTCGGAAGAAGAATTATTTCCCAACGAGGTCCATATTATTTTGCAAGATTTGTTTAGCGAATGCAGTAATTGTTCTAGCCAAAAATTAAATAATTTAGTCCTAGTGGTTGAAATTGAAAATAAAAGAATAATCGAATGGAATATCAGAGAAGCCTATCCGCAATTCGAAAATCGAGTAGCGCTATCGAGGTCGGAAGGAGAAGCGACATCGGCAGCATCAGCAGAAGTAGCAGGAACGGGAGTTCGATATTATGAAGAACACCTCCATCCGTTATTACAAGGGTTGGCGGATAATTTTGAGAAACTTCTTACCGAAGATCGTGGAGAAATCGAAATAAAAATACCATTCTGTCTCTCATGCAGAGGTATCTACGGCGTTATGTGGCACTTTATGAAACGTGCTAAGCAATGGGGTAAGAATATATGCTATTTACACGCGATTTCTTCGTGGCGAATGGAAATGGAAAAGAAAATAATTCATTCGTGGGATACGAACGTTTTCAGAAAGCAATTGCGAAACAGTATTAGAAAGATCGACGGTTCCTTGGAATTGAATTTACGCAGCATTTGTCAATTTAACGTTATCCTTCGAAGAAACGAAAATGTAGATACCCTTTCTCCATTCCGATTTCCGAATGTGTACATCTTGAGACTGTCCTACGACGAAATATGGAGAATATACCAACCTCCTTGCTCATTGAGTGATACAATCATCGAAGCTTTTCCGAATTTGACCTACTTAGAAATCAAAATAAACAGTAATATAGATGGTTCGGCTGAAAACTGCGAAATGATATTAGAGAAGAAAAATAAAGAAGCCGTTTTTAAAAATCTGGTAGAATTAAAAATCAATTTTTCGAAGGTTTTATACAATATTTGTCGCGTCTCTCCGAATCTCGAAAAGGTCTTAGTATTTTTCGAATGGGGACGTATCAGCGCTTGCAAAATTTTTAATCTTCTGAATATTACTCGCTCTTTGAAAAGGGGATTAGAGTTTAATTTCGACCTCTTTGCGAGAAATAGAGTTAATTATTCTAGGAACTTTAACGAATGCCGTAATCCCGCGCACAGAACGAATATCGAGGGACTGTTCAAAAAGATTACGGTGACTATGAACGACGTTTACGGCAAATCGATTATTCGGTGGACTTTAAAGCAGTACGATACCTTCGAGGCGAGTCGTTTGCTAGTTCATCTTAAATCGATCGATAGCCCCGAATACGAGGTCGAAAGAAAACGGAATTTTTACGAGAGTCCGCTATGGTTAGAAGAAGATATTTGTTTTTATGAACCGAGTTCCTTTTTAAAGTTATTAAAAAAATTTCGAGACCCCGCGCCAAAAACATTTCATTTGGCTTTTTCCTCTATCGATAATCACAATTTTATCGACAACATTTTTCGAGCCGTTCGACGTATACGTGGGAAACGATAAAATATAATTAAAAATTTTATTATCGCGCATGTTTGTAATTGTTGTTGTATATATGAAAAATGTTTTGACCAATAAAATTTCCGTTATTTATTTATTATTTATTTAAAGGAATAAAATTTCATTTTGATGATTGTATCTTATTTCAACCTGTTGTTTCGATATTAAAAACATTTTCTTTGAAGAACTCAACTATATTTGAGAAATCGAGTTAATTAAACAAATTTATATTTGAGAGCGCTAAATATTGAGGTGCTTTCGTTTTCTTTCAATTTCTCTCCTCTTCAAATTCAACTTTTTTTACTGGCACGATTATTCGCGCTCGTCTGGCTACATTTTTTTGGTGTATTTATTGTGATTTAAAGTAAGAAAAAAATACATTTTTCATTTTTTAAGCAAAATAACAATAAACAAAATATTTAGTTCATTGCTTTTTTTTGTCTATAAATTGGATTCGCGTCTTCTAAATCCGTCGCCGTCATTAATAATAATAATAATAATAATAATAATAATAATAATAATAATAATAATAATAATAATAATAATAATAATAATAATAATAATAATAATAATAATAATAATAATAATAATAATAATAATAATAATAATAATAAGAAGAAGAAGAAGAAGAAGAAGAAGAAGAAGAAGAAGAAGAAGAAGAAGAAGAAGAAGAAGAAGAAGAAGAAGAAGAAGAAGAAGAAGAAGAAGAAGAAGAAGAAGAAGAAGAAGAAGAAGTTAACTTTTTTTAACATACCTTACAGGAGGTTTGCTTTTTATGTTTGTTTTTGATGAAGAAAATACTGCGTAACGCGATCCTTTTATCAAACCAGAATTCGATGGAGGACGATGATAAACTTACGACGGAGAAAAAAGTGAAAAATCTGCAAGATTTAGCGATGAAGGTCATCTTCGAAACGGGATCCTTACAAGATTCCCTCAACAGCGATCCGGATTATTATTTTCTCTTCGATTTGATTATGAATCGGTTGACCGAAAAACACGGAGCTAAAGAATTAAATTTAGACCAGCTCTTATCGCTATTCGATTCAGACGACGAAGAAAAAATCTCGGGGAGCTATCTGGATTTTCTGGAAAATGTGACGAAAAATCCGTACAAGACGACAGAAGTGATAACCCTCACGTTGACCGAGTATATGGTCCCAGTAAACAGTTTGGCTGATGGCGCTCCCGCTGCGGCTGAAAAAACAGCCGAAGTTATTAGGAAAATGAGCACCAAATATGAACGCATAAAAGCTTTGACATTTTCCTTAGACCGGTACGAAACCTTTTTAAGATTAACGGACCTGATGAAGGAAAAACAATATCGACCTTTAGTTCGCATCCAGAAGCTAGAAATTGTTAATTCGGGTACTAGCCCTCTTACCGGCGATGCCTTTCTCCAGCTGGTGAAAAATATTTCAACATTATTCCCAAATCTAATAACGCTAAAACTAAAATGCAAATGTCGGCTCGAGAGGGCCACGGGAGAAGACCTAATCAAAATGAGAAAGAAAAGGGGAGGACCCCTTCTTGTTTTAAGCGAATCGGCGAACGCTTCGCTTAGCGAAACCGATTTGGAGGATTTAAAAGCGACCGAAACATTCGTAGAATTTAATTTTTCTAGCGAATTGCGGAAGCTTAGTATTCCCTCGTTTAACGAATTAACTACATTAACTGTGGATTATAACGTCATTGAGGAAATTATGGAAATCTCGTCGTTGTTTAATTTGCAAAAAATCGGAGTTCGTTTAACCCATAAACACCCATCTACCGCCGTTAGCGACGGTCGGGTAAGATTATTGGCCTCAAAAACGGGGGTGAAGACGTTAGAATTGATCTTCAGTTTCTCGTCGGAAGAAGAACTATTTCCCTGCTACGCCTATACTATGTCGGGAGATACTCTTAGTAAATGCGATAATTGTTCTAACCAAAAATTAAATAATTTAGTCGTAGTGGTTGAAATTGAAAATAAAAGATTGATCGAATGGGAAATAAGGGAAGGCCCATTACAATTCGAAAACTGGGTAACATTACTGGGGGGAGAAGCGGCAGCAGCGGAAGCCGCAGCAGCAGCAGCAGCAGCAGCAGCAGCAGCAGCAGCAGCAGCAGCAGCAGCGGTGGCGGTGGGAGGTGAGGTGTTATTAGAAATGTTAAAATTCATTTTTCGGAAACTTCCTACCGAAGGTCGTGAAGAAAGAAGCGAAATCAAAATACCATTTTGTCTCTCTTGCAAAGGCATTTACGCGGTTATTTTGCTCTTCATGCGCCAGACTATGGAGGGTAGTATGCAGACGTGTCATTTACATTCGACTGTATCGTGGCGAAGGGAAATAGAAAAGAAAATAATCGACTCCTGGGATACGAATATTTTTAGAAACCAATTACGAAAGAGTATTAGAAAGATCGACGGTTCCTTGGAATTGAATTTACGCAGCGTTTGTCAATTTAACGTTATCCTTCAAAGAAACGAAAATTTAGATACTCTTTCTCCATTCCAATTTCCGAATGTGCGCATTTTGAGGTTGTCGTACGACGAAATATGGAGAATTTTTGAAAAAAGTCACAACTGCGGCTCATTGAGTAATAAAATCGTGGAAGCTTTTCCGAATTTGACCAACTTAGAAATCAGAATAAATCATGATACCTCCGTTGAAAACTGCGAAATGATATTAGATAATGAAAACCAAGCCTTTTTAAAAAATTTGGTAGAATTAAAAATCGATTTTTCAGATATTTTATTTAATATTTGTCGCGTCTCTCCAAATCTGGAAAGGGTCGTAATATTTTTCAAAGGGGAACGTTTCAACGTTTGCAAACTTTTTAATTTTTTGAACCTTACTCGTTCTTTAAAAAGAGGATTAGAATTTAATTTCGATCGCTACGTAACGTTTGAACGAAGTACGTTTAGGTACTTTAACGAATGCCGTAACCCCGCGCACAGAATAAATATCGACCAGCTGTTCAAAACGATTACGTTGACTATGAACGACGTTTACGGGAATTCACTCATTCGGTGGAATATAAAGCAGTACGATCTCTTCGAGGCGGCTCGTTTGCCAGATCATCTTGAATCGATCGATAGCCCTAAATACAAGGAAGAAAGAGAAAAGAATTTCTACGAGAGTCAATTATGGTTGAAAGACGATATCTGTTTTTTAGAACCGAGCTCTTTTTTTAAGTTATTAGAGCGGTTTCTAGAACCCAAACCAAAAACATTTCATTTGGTGTGTTTCTATGTCGATAATCATGATTTTCTTAACAACATTTTCAAAGCTGTCCGACGTATACAATCGGAAAATATGAAATAAATTTAGAAATTTTATGTCTTTTCATATAGGCCTGTGTTTGCGGTAGCGCATATGGAAAACTTTCTGATCTATAAAAATTGTATTATTATTATTGACTTTTTATTTATTTATTTATTTATTTAAAGGAATAAAATTTGCTATTGTTCTATATACGCCGTGGGTCTAAGTGAATAAATTTAAAAAGTCTAAAAAAAAATTTCAGAATTTTTTTTCAGTCATTTAGAAATATTTTACTTTTTTTATTTTAAATAAAAAGTATTGATAAACAAAAAATTTAATTAATTCGTTTTTTTCTATATTTGGAATATAAAAGGGAGTCGTGTCCTTGCGTAAGTCGCCGCGAAACGTTAATACTACCCGGCACATCAGCACCCGAGAATTTAAAGAATGATTGTTTTTTGGTGAAGAAAATACTGCGCGACTTATTCCTTTTTTTTATTAAACCCGAAATAGACAACGACAAAAAACTCAAAATGGATCGGAAAGTCAAAAATCTGCAAGATCTGGCGATGACGGTCATCTTAGAAACACGATCTTTTCAAGATGCTGCCTGTAGTAGCGGATCGGATTCGAAAAGATCCTCCTCGGTGAATCATTTACTTTTTGATTTGATTCTGAATCGAATGACCGAAAAACACGGAGCGAAGGAATTAAATTTTAACCCGATATTATCGCTATTCGGCTCGGGCGACGACCAAAAAACCTCGGCGACCTATCTGGACTTTCTCGAAAACGCGACGAAAAATCCGTACAAGACGACCGAAGCCATAACCCTCGTGGTGACCGAATATATGGTCGTGGGCGCAGAGAGTTTTGCCAATGTCGTTCCCGCTACGACTGTCCCCCCGAAGTTATTAGGACGATGAGTACCGAATACGAACGTATGAAAGCTTTGACTTTTTATTTAGATCGGTGCGAAACCTTTTTAAAATTAACGGACTCGATGAAAAAAAAACGATATTGGCCTTTGGTTCGCATCGAGAAGCTAGAAATAGTTAACACTGGTACTGACCGTCTTGCCCACGACTACTTTCTCGAGATGATGAAAAATATTTCGATCATATTTCCAAATATAAACTCACTAAAACTAACGTGCAAATGTCGCCGCGAGAGGACGTCTGGATTAGACCTAATCGAAATGTGTAAGAAAAGGGGCCCCCCTCTTATTTTGAGACGGTCGGCGAAAGCTTCGGTTAGCAAAAACGATTCAGAGTTTTTAAGAGTAGATAAAAAAATCATCAAATTTGATTTCTCTAGCAAAATGCGGAAGCTCCGTATTCCACCGTTAAACCAATTAACTACGTTAACCGTGGATTATAACGACATCGAGGAAATTATCGAAATCTCATCGATGTTTAATTTACAAAAAATTGGAATTCGTTTCACCCATAGGCACCCATCCACCGTTGTTAGCGACGATCGGGTAAGATTATTGGCTGCAAAAACGAGGGTAAATAAGCTAGAATTGATTTTCAGTTTCTCGTCGGAGGAAGAACTATTTCCCTGCTACGACTATTTTATGTCGGAAGATACTTTCAGTAAATGCGACAATTGTTTTAACCAAAATTTAAATAATTTAGTAGTGGTTGTTGAAATTGAAAATAGAAGAATGATCGAATGGGAAATCAGAGAAGCCCCGCGGCAATTCGAAAATTGCGTAACATTTTCAGAGGGAGAAGGAGAAGGAGAAGCAGCTGCAGCAGCAGCAGCAGCAGCAGCAGCAGCGGGTAATAGAGCATTATTAGAAATGTTGGAACTCAATTTTCGGAAACTTCTTACGAAAGATCGTGATGAAAGAAACGAAATCGAAATACCATTCTGTCTCTCGTGCAAAGGCATTTACGCGGTTATTTTTCTCTTTATGCGCCAGACTATGAAGGGCAGTGCGCAAATATGCCATTTACATTCGAGTGTATCGTGGCTAAGTGAAATGGAAAAGAAAATTATCGATTCCTGGGATACGAACGTTTTTAGAAACCGATTACAAAAGAGTATTGGAAAGATCGACGGTTCCTTGGAATTGAATTTACGCAGCGTTTGTCAATTTAATGCTATCCTTCAAAGAAACCAAAATTTAGATACCCCTTCTCCATTCCGATTTCCGAATGTGCGTATCTTGAGAATGTCGTACGACGACATATGGAGAATTTTTGAAGAAAATCGCATCTGTGGCTCATTGAGTAATAAAATCGTCGAAGCCTTTCCGAATTTGACCGAATTAGAAATCCTGATAAAGAATCATATACCTTCGTCAGTCGGAAACTGCGAAATGATATCTGATATTGAAAATAAAGCTGTTTTTAAAAATTTGGTAGAATTAAAAATCGATTTTTCGGATGTCTTATATGATATTTGTCGCGTCTCTCCAAAACTGGAAAAGGTCGTAATATTTTTCAAATGGGAACGTTTCGATGTTTGCAAAGTTTATAATATTTTGAACATTACTCGTTCTTTAAAGAGAGGAATAGAATTTAATTTTGATCGATACGTAGCGTACGGACGAAGAAGCTCGTTTAAGCGCTTTAATAGATGCCTTAATCCGGAGCACTTAACAGATATCGACCAACTGTTCAAAAGGATCATGGTGACTATGAACGATATGCGCGGAAATTCAATCATTAGGTGGAACATAAAGCAATATACTCTCTCACCGACGGGTTGTTTGCCAGCTAATCTTGAATCGATCGATTGCCGTAAATACGAGGCCGAAAGAGAAAAAAATTTATTTCAGAGTCCATTATGGTTGAAAGACGATATCTATTTTTTTGAACCGAGTTCTTTTTTTAAGTTATTAGAACGATTTCTACTTCTTACCAAGCCAATAACATTTCATTTGGCTTTTTCCCGTGTTGATAATCATGAATTTCTCAACAACATTTTTGAAGCTGTTCGACGTATACAATGGAGAACTTTAAAATAAATTAAAAAATTGTTGTTGTTTTTTATATAAAGGTTTTTTGATTGGTACATATGGAAAAATTTCCGATCTCTGAAAATTATATAATTAAATATTTTATTTTAAGGAATAAAAATTTGTATTAATTATCGTATTTTATTTAAACCCGTCGTAGCTAGTAAAAACATTATTCTTAGAATAAATCATAATTCAAAATTTATGTTTAAATTGAACCGATTATGACGTCACATAGTGACGCCTCCTCGGGAACCAATATAGGTCAAAGGTCTTTGTGCAAATTCTGACAAATAATTTCGACTTAAAAAAAATTTGTGAATAATTTTTTGGGGGAATTTTAAGATTTTAACACTTAGATCTTCGATCTATATCAGTTTCAGATAATTCTTTTTTTAATTTAGTCTCCCATAAAATACCGTTTTCTTCATTAAATCATTTTTTAGGGTGACTAAATTAAAATAAATTATTGGAAAAATAGTAATAAATTGTGGGAGAATCGCAAAAGCGGCTGAACGCTTTCGAGTACCATTTTGTTAAGCTTAAAGTATCTTCAAACCGATTATGACGTCATATAGTGACGCCTGATCGGGAACTAATATAGTCGAAGTTCTAAGTGCAAATTCCGAAACTTAAATTTTTTTTGTGAATTATTATTATTATTTTTTCATGAATTTTTTTAGATTTTCGCACTTAGGTCTTCGACCTATATCAGTTCCCTTCCTGACGTCACTATATCGGGTTGAAGCGATAGTTTATCCCTAAAAGGTGTCGCGCGAGCACGTTAGGTCGTTTTTCGGTTCCCTTCGAAACGTCACTATAATATAGTGTCGCCTTAAGGGAATCGAAAAAGCGGCTGAACGCTTTCGAGTACCATTTTGTTAAGCTTAAAGTATCTTCAAACCGATTATGACGTCATATAGTGACGCCTCATCGGGAACTAATATAAGTCGAAGTTCTAAGTGCAAATTCAAAATTTTTTTTTGTGAATTATTATTATTATTTTTTCATGAATTTTTTTAGATTTTCGCACTTAGGTCTTCGACTTATATCAGTTCCCTTCCTGACGACACTATATCGGGTTGAAGCGATAGTTTATCCTAAAAAGGTGTCGCGCGAGCACGTTAGGTCGTTTTTCGGTTCCCTTCGAAAAGTCACTATAATACAGTGTCGCCTTACGGGAATCGCAAAAGCGGCTGAACGCTCTCGAGTACCATTTTGTTAAGCTTAAAGTATCTTCAAACCGATTATGACGTCATATAGTGACGCCTCATCGGGAACTAATATAAGTCGAAGTTCTAAGTGCAAATTCCGAAACTTAAATTTTTTTTTGTGAATTATTATTATTATTTTTTCATGAATTTTTTTAGATTTTCGCACTTAGGCCTTCGACCTATATCAGTTCCCTTCCTGACGTCACTATATCGGGTTGAAGCGATAGTTTATCCCTAAAAAGGTGTCGCGCGAGCACGTTAGGTCGTTTTTCGGTTCCCTTCGAAACGTCACTATAATATAGTGTCGCCTTACGGGAATCGCAAAAGCGGCTGAACGCTTTCGAGTACCATTTTGTTAAGCTTAAAGTATCTTCAAACCGATTATGACGTCATATAGTGACGCCTGATCGGGAACTAATATAAGTCGAAGTTCTAAGTGCAAATTCCGAAACTTAAAATTTTTTTTTGTGAATTATTATTATTATTTTTTCATGAATTTTTTTAGATTTTCGCACTTAGACCTTCGACTTATATCAGTTCCCTTCCTGACGACACTATATCGGGTTGAAGCGATAGTTTATCCCTAAAAAAGGTGTCGCGCGAGCACGTTAGGTCGTTTTTCGGTTACCTTCGAAAAGTCACTATATAATAGTGTCGCCTTACGGGAATCGCAAAAGCGGCTGAACGCTTTCGAGTACCATTTTGTTAAGCTTAAAGTATCTTCAAACCGATTATGACGTCATATAGTGACGCCTCATCGGGAACTAATATAAGTCGAAGTTCTAAGTGCAAATTCCGAAACTTAAAATTTTTTTTGTGAATTATTATTATTATTTTTTCATGTAGATTTTCGCACTTAGACCTTCGACTTATATCAGTTCCCTTCCTGACGTCACTATATCGGGTTGAAGCGATAGTTTATCCTAAAAAGGTGTCGCGCGAGCACGTTAGGTCGTTTTTCGGTTCCCTTCGAAAAGTCACTATAATATAGTGTCGCCTTACGGGAATCGCAAAAGCGGCTGAACGCTTTCGAGTACCATTTTGTTAAGCTTAAAGTATCTTCAAACCGATTATGACGTCATATAGTGACGCCTCATCGGGAACTAATATAAGTCGAAGTTCTAAGTGCAAATTCCGAAACTTAAATTTTTTTTTGTGAATTATTATTATTATTTTTTCATGATTTCGCCCTTAGACCTTCGACTTATATCAGTTCCCTTCCTGACGTCACTATATCGGGTTGAAGCGATAGTTTATCCTAAAAAGGTGTCGCGCGAGCACGTTAGGTCGTTTTTCGGTTCCCTTCGAAAAGTCACTATATAATAGTGTCGCCTTACGGGAATCGCAAAAGCGGCTGAACGCTTTCGAGTACCATTTTGTTAAGCTTAAAGTATCTTCAAACCGATTATGACGTCATATAGTGACGCCTTATCAGTCGAAGTTCTAAGTGCAAATTCCGAAACTTAAATTTTTTTTGTGAATTATTATTATTATTTTTTCATGAATTTTTTTAGATTTTCGCACTTAGACCTTCGACTTATATCAGTTCCCTTCCTGACGTCACTATATCGGGTTGAAGCGATAGTTTATCCCTAAAAGGTGTCGCGCGAGCACGTTAGGTCGTTTTTCGGTTCCCTTCGAAACGTCACTATAATATAGTGTCGCCTTACGGGAATCGCAAAAGCGGCTGAACGCTTTCGAGTACCATTTTGTTAAGCTTAAAGTATCTTCAAACCGATTATGACGTCATATGGTGACGCCTCATCGGGAACTAATATAAGTCGAAGTTCTAAGTGCAAATTTTTTGTGAATTATTATTATTATTTTTTCATGAATTTTTTTAGATTTTCGCACTTAGACCTTCGACCTATATCAGTTCCCTTCCTGACGTCACTATATCGGGTTGAAGCGATAGTTTATCCCTAAAAGGTGTCGCGCGAGCACGTTAGGTCGTTTTTCGGTTCCCTTCGAAACGTCACTATAATATAGTGTCGCCTTACGGGAATCGCAAAAGCGGCTGAACGCTTTCGAGTACCATTTTGTTAAGCTTAAAGTATCTTCAAACCGATTATGACGTCATATAGTGACGCCTCATCGGGAACTAATATAAGTCGAAGTTCTAAGTGCAAATTCCGAAACTTAAATTTTTTTTTGTGAGTAATTATTATTATTTTTAGATTTTCGCGCTTAGGCCTTCGACTTATATCAGTTCCCTTCCTGACGTCACTATATCGGGTTGAAGCGATAGTTTATCCTAAAAAGGTGTCGCGCGAGCACGTTAGGTCGTTTTTCGGTTCCCTTCGAAAAGTCACTATAATATCCTTACGGGAATCGCAAAAGCAGCTGAACGCTTTCGAGTACCATTTTGTTAAGCCTATAGTATCTTCAAACCGATTATGACGTCATATAGTGACGCCTCATCGGGAACTAATATAAGTCGAAGGTCTAAGTGCAAATTCCGAAACTTAAAAAAAATTTTGTGAATTATTATTATTATTTTTTCATGAATTTTTTTAGATTTTCGCACTTAGACCTTCGACTTATATCAGTTCCCTTCCTGACGATAGTTTATCCTAAAAAGGTGTCGCGCGAGCACGTTAGGTCGTTTTTCGGTTCCCTTCGAAAAGTCACTATAATATAGTGTCGCCTTACGGGAATCGCAAAAGCGGCTGAACGCTTTCGAGTACCATTTTGTTAAGCTTAAAGTATCTTCAAACCGATTATGACGTCATATAGTGACCCCTAATCGGGAACTAATATAAGTCGAAGGTCTAAGTGCGAAACTTAAAATTTTTTTGTGAATTATTATTATTATTTTTTCATGAATTTTTTTAGATTTTCGCACTTAGGCCTTCGACTTATATCAGTTCCCTTCCTGACGACACTATATCGGGTTGAAGCGTATAGTTTATCCCTAAAAAGGTGTCGCGCGAGCACGTTAGGTCGTTTTTCGGTTCCCTTCGAAAAGTCACTATAATACAGTGTCGCCTTACGGGAATCGCAAAAGCGGCTGAACGCTTTCGAGTACCATTTTGTTAAGCTTAATTCAAACCGATTATGACGTCATATAGTGACGCCTGATCGGGAACTAATATAAGTCGAAGTTCTAAGTGCAAATTCCGAAACTTAAATTTTTTTTTGTGAATTATTATTATTATTTTTTCATGAATTTTTTTAGATTTTCGCACTTAGGCCTTCGACTTATATCAGTTCCCTTCCTGGCGTCACTATATCGGGTTGAAGCGATAGTTTATCCCTAAAAAGGTGTCGCGCGAGCATGTTCGTTTTTCGGTTACCTTCGAAAAGTCACTATAATATAGTGTCGCCTTACGGGAATCGCAAAAGCGGCTGAACGCTTTCGAGTACCATTTTGTTAAGCTTAAAGTATCTTCAAACCGATTATGACGTCATATATTGACGCCTCATCGTGAACTAATATAAGTCGAAGGTCTATGTGCTAATTCCGTAACTTAAAAAAATTTTTGTGAAATATTATTATTATTTTTTCATGAATTTTTTTAGATTTTCGCACTTAGACCTTCGACTTATATCAGTTCCCTTCCTGACGACACTATATCGGGTTGAAGCGATAGTTTATCCCTAAAAGGTGTCGCGCGAGCACGTTAGGTCGTTTTTTCGGTTCCCTTCGAAAAGTCACTATAATATAGTGTCGCCTTACGGGAATCGCAAAAGCGGCTGAACGCTTTCGAGTACCATTTTGTTAAGCTTAAAGTATCTTCAAACCGATTATGACGTCATATAGTGACGCCTTATCGGGAACTAATATAAGTCGAAAGTTCTAAGTGCAAATTCGAGCACATTTACATGGATTAACCACTACCTTTCATGTTTGGACATTCTTTTTGCTAAGTATCTTCGTTTACCTCAGTTCCCTAGCTGCTGCTCCAGGTACGAGGCGTGTTGCCCAAAAGTCGTGCGAGCCTCACGGGAATCGCAAAAGCGGCTGAACGCTTTCGAGTACCATTTTGTTAAGCTTAAAGTATCTTCAAACCGATTATGACGTCATATAGTGACGCCTGATCGGGAACTAATATAAGTCGAAGTTCTAAGTGCAAATTCCGAAACTTAAATTTTTTTTTTGTGAATTATTATTATTATTTTTTCATGAATTTTTTTAGATTTTCGCACTTAGGCCTTCGACCTATATCAGTTCCCTTCCTGACGTCACTATATCGGGTTGAAGCGATAGTTTATTCCTAAAAGGTGTCGCGCGAGCACGTTAGGTCGTTTTTCGGTTCCCTTCGAAACATCACTATAATATAGTGTCGCCTTACGGGAATCGCAAAAGCGGCTGAACGCTTTCGAGTACCATTTTGTTAAGCTTAAAGTATCTTCAAACCGATTATGACGTCATATAGTGACGCCTTATCGGGAACTAATATAAGTCGAAGTTCTAAGTGCAAATTCCGAAACTTAAATTTTTTTTTGTGAATTATTATTATTATTTTTTTGAATATTTTTATAGTGAACCTTGTAGACCTTCGACTTATATCAGCTCCCTTCCTGACGTCACTATATCGGGTTAAAGCGATAGTTTATCCCTAAAAAGTGTCGCGCGAGCACGTTAGGTCGTTTTTCGGTTCCCTTCGAAAAGTCACTATATAATAGTGTCGCCTTACGGGAATCGCAAAAGCGGCTGAACGCTTTCGAGTAACATTTTGTTAAGCTTAAAGTATCTTCAAACCGATTATGACGTCATATAGTGACGCCTCATCTTAAACTAATATAAGTTGATGGTCTAAGTGCAAATTCCGAAAAATAATTTGGACTTAAAAAAATTTTGTGTATTATTTTCTTTGAGAAATTTTAGATTTTAGCACTTAGACCTTCGACTTAGCACTTAGACCTTCGACTTATACTTAGACCTTCGACTTAGCACTTAGACCTTCGACTTAGCTCTTAGGCCTTCGACTTATACTTAGACTTTCGACTTAGCACTTAGACCTTCGACTTATACTTAGACCTTCGACTTAGCACTTAGACTTTCGACTTATACTTAGACCTTCGACTTATATCAGTTCCCTTCCTGACGTCACTATATCGGGTTGAAGCGATAGTTTATCCCTAAAAAGGTGTCGCGCGAGCACGTTAGGTCGTTTTTCGGTTCCCTTTGAAAAGTCACTATAATATAGTGTCGCCTTACGGGAATCGCAAAAGCGATTGAACGCTTTCGAGTACCATTTTGTTAAGCTTAAAGTATCTTCAAACCGATTATGACGTCATATAGTGACGCCTCATCGGGAACTAATATAAGTCGAAGTTCTAAGTGCAAATTCCGAAACTTAAAATTTTTTTGTGAATTATTATTATTATTTTTTCATGAATTTTTTTAGATTTTCGCACTTAGGCCTTCGACTTATATCAGTTCCCTTCCTGACGTCACTATATCGGGTTGAAGCGATAGTTTATCCTAAAAAGGTGTCGCGCGAGCACGTTAGGTCGTTTTCTGGTTCCCTTCGAAACGTCACTATAATATGGTGTCGCTTACGGGAATCGCAAAAGCGGCTGAACGCTTTCGAGTACCATTTTGTTAAGCTTAAAGTATCTTCAAACCGATTATGACGTCATATAGTGACGCCTGCTAAGTCACTCAGTTTTGAATATATAAAAATGGCAACATGGCATCTTCAACCTAGGCATGCTAGTTGCCTGCCTAAATTCCGTATTTGTTTTTTAATTTCGGTGGAAAAAAATTCTGAAGGAAACAATAAATTAAAAATTTTGGCACAAATCCATAATAAATGTAACATTTTTTTTGGTGGCACCACCTTAGCATTGTCAGCCCCTTACTTCGCGAACTTGGAAAGATATTACCCCCTTAAAAATGGTAAATAGTAACTTTTTTTTAAATGTTAAAAATTTAGATATTGTAAGCCTATAGATATAGGTTAGAAATGGCCGATTTAGTGCTAAGGAAATCACAATCTATTATACTAAGAATAACCAAAAAGATACAAATAGTACAACATAGGTCATACAGGTTTGAAAATATAAGCATGTCAATATGGCATCTTACTACGGGAAATTTCCGGCCTAAATTCTTTATTAATAAAGGGAACAAGAAGATCAAATTTGTGCCAAAACGTATAATAAAATCGCACTAAAGGGAACGTTACCTCGTTAATTTTAAAAATTCGTAGAAAAAAAATAATGGTCATACGTAAATGCGATTTCAATCTATCAATTAGTTATGACCTACTGTAAGGAGGCATGCTAGTTTACTGGCTAAATTCCGTGTTTTTTTATTTCCTGTGGAAAAAATTTCTAAAGGGAACAATCAATTTAAATTTTTGATACTAACCCATAATAAAGGGAACGGTTTTTTGTGCCATTACATTAGGCAAAGATTTCCGGAACACTTAGTTCCCAGGAAATCCCTGTACCCCCGCAAACTATTGAGGAGTACCTAAGGACCCTACAACTGATTTTAGTTTTGCGATATCTCGAATTATTTCCGAGTTATTTAAGTTTTCGGTTCCCCCCCAAAAAAAAACAACAAAATTTCTCTTCTGGTGGGGTGCGCACAAGGCCACAGAGTAGTGCTGGGCCTCCCAACTCTAAATATCAACTTATTTTTATACGCGCCCCTGGAGTTTTTATTTTAAACGATAGTGAAAAAAATTTAAAAAATTCCAAAAATTGCCTGTTTTCTAGATACCTGAATACCATTTCTTTACAGACTTAGATTATTTTCTGTTTCCCTCGAAAAAAAAAACTCGCTTAACAAACAAAAAATTTATTTTGCACCATTTCCCGAGAAGTAAAAAGTAACGTTATTTCGTGCCCCAATCGAAGCGCGAGGGGTACCCTTAAGATTTTAAGTTAATTTTTAAGGTATACTTACTTATATAATTATTTTTATAGTATATTCTAGCAAATTCAATTTTCTTCGATAAATAATTTTTTAGAGATAAATAAACTAAAAAAAAATTTTAAAAAAATTCACGACGCCAATTTCTCTCGGAAACGTCGTTGTTACATAGTGACATTACGCGACGCACTTCCATATATTTTACCCTAGATAAGATGGGGAACATGGCTTTGGCACAAATTTGTGTCAAAACCCCCTATTGGGAACATGGCACAAAATTAGCACAATTTTTTTTAGGTAATAAAGGGATTTGTGCCAATTTTTGGCACAAATTTGTGTACGAGTAGTGAGTCCCTTTAGTTTGTTCCTTCGTGCATCCAAATCGACTGTTTTATTTTTAAAAAAGTGAAATAAATGAAACCAGATTAAACAGGAAATTTTAATTATTTCTCATCAAAAATGATATTATTCACTTATTCGCGAGAATCAGCGTAACTAGTAAAGCTTACTTCGATACGCGAAGAAAATGTAAATTATAAAAATATGATAAATAAATGTATCGCAGCAAATTTTTTTTTAAATGAAAAAAAAACGACAAGAAATATACATTTTATTAAATATAGAAAATATACATTTTATTAATATAGATTCAAAAATATTTTATATGCGTACGTTACGCGTTAAATAAATTCGTCATTAGTTCGATTTTCTTCTAAAAACCGTTTCCACTCTGTAGGAAAATTTGGACGTATTTCATCAGGACAAATTTTGCCGTCTTTGATTTCGTTGTCTAACCAGCAAATGAATGCCTTTCCAATTTTTTTCCAATTGTCTAAGAAATTGTCGCTAAATTTTAGCCACTTTTGAATTTCAATGAACCGGCTTTCCGTGTTCTTTATCATTTCCGGAACGGAGAGCTTACATTTTCTGTTAAAGAAGGTATAGACTGCCTTCTCTCGCAGAGCTCGCAAAACAACGTACCATATCGTTTTCACTTTCGCCAGTCCGACGGTGCGGTCGTTTATTAAGTAATAAAGAACGTAACCTTCGCAATTTTTCATTCTTCGAATATTCGTAATTTCAGCATTCACGTCTTTTGGAGATATCGAATAGTATTCCGGCGTTGACATCCCCACGAACTTTAAATATTCCAAGCAGACCTGATGAGAGACAGTCGACAACGAATAATTATCTTCGTCGTCGTCACCGTACACCTTTCGGGGCGCTGATGTCATCAACAAGCCGTAGATTTTCGATTCTGTTAGGTGTGAAATATCGACAATATGTTGCCGATCGGTTAGCAGTATTTCGCAAACTACCGTCGTTTTAGTGACGTTCAAGAAACGCTTAAAAATATCCAATTTCGAAACTTCCATCGCGTCAAATGTATCTAATACCGCCATCGCCACCTTTTTTGCGATTAAATATCTCTCCCCGGTGTATTTTTCGACGTCGGAGTAGCACTGGAACAACATGTGTACGTTCTTAGAGCCGGCTATGACGTAGTATTCTCCGGCAATCTTCCTCACCGAGAAATGTCCGCTTTCTCCATTAATTTTTGTCACGCAAACAACCTGGGTAGCGTTCGCGGGAGAATCGAGAAAAAATTTTGACCACGCGTCGTCGTCTTCGGGTTGATGAATATCTTCGTCGCCAATCCCTCCCGTAAACTTTCTGTTGGCGTAAATAGCGAAATCCAACACCTTTTCTTTTCCTTCCAGCCGCATGAAATTCAAACCGCGAGGGACGTTCTTCCAAATCCATTCGTTTTCTCCATAAACCTCGTCCTCCGATTCGCTTTCTTTTATTTTGACGTCGTGTAGGGTGCAAGAATATTCGGGAGGCAGAATACCTTTCGGGACATCAGCGTCAATCACTTTCAGTAAGGAACTTTTGCTCTTAATTTCATCAAACATTTCCTCGGCTATCCTAGAGCTGCATCGGCCCCTCTCACGTTCTATTTCGAAATTGCGACACAATTCTTGTTTTTGAATTTCGGTCATGAAGTCGTAACCCCGCAGCTCATTTTTGAGTAAATCTAAATCTTCGTTTTGTTTCGACGAATCGATATCTCCACCCTGCATTAATGATGATAATTTCAACTCAAATGAGTAGCTCAGCAGCCTTTTTTTATTCCTGATTTTAATCCGCTCTCGATCGCGTCGTCGGATATTAAATAAAAATGTACGACGTCTGAGGTATTTATAAGCTAGATTTAACCAAAATTGTTTTATTTCTAATTAACAAATACTTAACAAATATATTTTTAAGTGTATAATAAAAATAATAATAATAATAATAAAAATAATAATAATAATAATAATAATAATAATAATAATAATAATAATAATAATAATAATAATAATAATAATAATAATAATAATAATAATAATAATAATAATAATAATAATAATAATAATAATAATAATAATAATATATTATCCACGTAATAGTGAAAAAGTAACTAAATCGACGAATCCTCGAATAAGTTTGGAAAACCTACTAATTTTCTCGCTCACTAATAAATGAAATCACGGTATTTTATAATAGGTTAAGTTGAAAAGAAAGAAAAAACAATATTAGTTTCGTAACTTTTATTAAATGTTAAAATAAAATAAAAACGTGCGTAGGAGTGTAGTATATAAAAACAATAACGCGAATATTCGTTGACTGAGACGCGTTCGCGGTACGTGATACTGATTTTAAATAAAAAGTAAGCGAATAATTATTCATCTTTTCCTTTCGCAACTCGGTTTTTTTTGGATTTATTTCCGAAGACGTAGGTCAGAAAAGAAATCACGTGGTTATAAAAAGTGATAAGGTAGTTCCAAAAACGGGTTTCTCCTTCTTCTTTGTTCGTTCGAGGGAAGGGTATGCACGTCCTATCGATTTCTTCGTCGATACTCTGCATAAAACGCCTCCTCTCTTCTATCCCTCTTTCGTTTAATTCTTTTGAGACGGCTGCGATAACCGGTTCGACCGTAAAATCGTATTCCGCTCTCACATCTTCCAAATTCCTGTTTCCGTCGAGAGTGATGAATCTAATATCTTTAAAAGTGTCGTTATTTATAAGGTAATTCACGTATTCCTCGTAAAGGAAGTCTAAGTTTTTCAAGTGGTCCAGCGTGATGGTCGATTCGCCCTCCCTGTTTCTATTTTTTATCCTTTCTAGCGAGACGGAAGGAGATGTTTTAAGGTATACTATGACGTCGGGTATTAGCTTGCGGCCTTCGACGATGTTATACAGATCGTTCACGATATGGTGCTCGGTTTCACTGATATATTTTTGACTAGCGCCGTGGAGAATAAAAACCCTTTGAGCTGATAACGAATATCTCTCGGTCATTATAACGTCGATAACATCTTCTTCGTCTTTCAAAACGTCTAACATTTTCGCGTACCTCTCGTGCGTGGAAATCAAATGAAAAAGCTGAAAGGCGAACGCGTACTTTTTAGGATTTTTGTATGACTCTTTCAGCAGGTTTACGCCGTGATAGTCCTCCCAGTCGTCGACGGGCTCGGGTAACGTTGAGATTCTCGCGTCGTTCCTAAACGATTCGATGAGTGTACTTTTGCCGCTTCCGATATTTCCTTCGATGCACACTATCACTTTTTCGCGGGGAATCGACCTCTCTTCCTCCTCTCCCTCTACCTTTTCCTTCGCCGCTGCCTCTTCTTTCATCGCCATTTGTTGTTGCTGCTGCCTCTAAAATGGTTGACTGGACAGAATAAACTAATCGATGACGTCAGTGTTTTAATGCCAAAAAACCTCGGATCTATACGTATAACCTTTCGTTTTTCATAAATTAATTTTTTTTTTAATTTTTATTTTTTATTTAATTTACTTATACGTTTAATCTAATTATATCTATATATTAATCTAATTGTTTATATTTAATATGTAGATAAATAAATAAATTTTTTTTCAGAAATAAATATATATATATATCGGTATTAATTCACACGCGGTCCGATTACCACCGAAATATTTCGTCAAATTCATTCATTCAACATGGTTGGAACGATCGAAAGTTATATCGGCTTTATAGACCGAAAAGAGATCGAGGGAAATAACGAACTCGTAAAGGTTTCTCTTTACAGAGGACGCTTTCGTGAACCTCGTTCGATACGTTTCTAGGAGGAGGAGCGGTCGATAGCCATCGTCCTCCGCGAGAGCGAGATTCGTCTTCGCGGTAACCTGTCGGAATGAGTGACGTATCGGCCGCGCCGAAAAGCGAATCTCCCCCGCGCACGAAAAAACCGATTCTCCGCAACGATATCCTGGGAACGAGGATTATTTCTTTGTAGTAGTCTCTGTAAAGAGAAACCTTTACGAGTTCGTTATTTCCCTCGATCTCTTTTCGGTCTATAAAGCCGATATAACTTTCGATCGTTCCAACCATGTTGAATGAATGAATTTGACGAAATATTTCGGTGGTAATCGGACCGCGTGTGAATTAATACCGATATATATATATATTTATTTCTGAAAAAAAATTTATTTATTTATCTACATATTAAATATAAACAATTAGATTAATATATAGATATAATTAGATTAAACGTATAAGTAAATTAAATAAAAAATAAAAATTAAAAAAAAAATTAATTTATGAAAAACGAAAGGTTATACGTATAGATCCGAGGTTTTTTGGCATTAAAACACTGACGTCATCGATTAGTTTATTCTGTCCAGTCAACCATTTTAGAGGCAGCAGCAACAACAAATGGCGATGAAAGAAGAGGCAGCGGCGAAGGAAAAGGTAGAGGGAGAGGAGGAAGAGAGGTCGATTCCCCGCGAAAAAGTGATAGTGTGCATCGAAGGAAATATCGGAAGCGGCAAAAGTACACTCATCGAATCGTTTAGGAACGACGCGAGAATCTCAACGTTACCCGAGCCCGTCGACGACTGGGAGGACTATCACGGCGTAAACCTGCTGAAAGAGTCATACAAAAATCCTAAAAAGTACGCGTTCGCCTTTCAGCTTTTTCATTTGATTTCCACGCACGAGAGGTACGCGAAAATGTTAGACGTTTTGAAAGACGAAGAAGATGTTATCGACGTTATAATGACCGAGAGATATTCGTTATCAGCTCAAAGGGTTTTTATTCTCCACGGCGCTAGTCAAAAATATATCAGTGAAACCGAGCACCATATCGTGAACGATCTGTATAACATCGTCGAAGGCCGCAAGCTAATACCCGACGTCATAGTATACCTTAAAACATCTCCTTCCGTCTCGCTAGAAAGGATAAAAAATAGAAACAGGGAGGGCGAATCGACCATCACGCTGGACCACTTGAAAAACTTAGACTTCCTTTACGAGGAATACGTGAATTACCTTATAAATAACGACACTTTTAAAGATATTAGATTCATCACTCTCGACGGAAACAGGAATTTGGAAGATGTGAGAGCGGAATACGATTTTACGGTCGAACCGGTTATCGCAGCCGTCTCAAAAGAATTAAACGAAAGAGGGATAGAAGAGAGGAGGCGTTTTATGCAGAGTATCGACGAAGAAATCGATAGGACGTGCATACCCTTCCCTCGAACGAACAAAGAAGAAGGAGAAACCCGTTTTTGGAACTACCTTATCACTTTTTATAACCACGTGATTTCTTTTCTGACCTACGTCTTCGGAAATAAATCCAAAAAAAACCGAGTTGCGAAAGGAAAAGATGAATAATTATTCGCTTACTTTTTATTTAAAATCAGTATCACGTACCGCGAACGCGTCTCAGTCAACGAATATTCGCGTTATTGTTTTTATATACTACACTCCTACGCACGTTTTTATTTTATTTTAACATTTAATAAAAGTTACGAAACTAATATTGTTTTTTCTTTCTTTTCAACTTAACCTATTATAAAATACCGTGATTTCATTTATTAGTGAGCGAGAAAATTAGTAGGTTTTCCAAACTTATTCGAGGATTCGTCGATTTAGTTACTTTTTCACTATTACGTGGATAATATATTATTATTATTATTATTATTATTATTGTGTGTGTGTGTGTGTGTGTGTGTGTGTGTGTGTGTGTGTGTGTGTGTATTATTATTATTATTATTTTTATTATTATTATTATTATTTTTATTATACACTTAAAAATATATTTGTTAAGTATTTGTTAATTAGAAATAAAACAATTTTGGTTAAATCTAGCTTATAAATACCTCAGACGTCGTACATTTTTATTTAATATCCGACGACGCGATCGAGAGCGGATTAAAATCAGGAATAAAAAAAGGCTGCTGAGCTACTCATTTGAGTTGAAATTATCATCATTAATGCAGGGTGGAGATATCGATTCGTCGAAACAAAACGAAGATTTAGATTTACTCAAAAATGAGCTGCGGGGTTACGACTTCATGACCGAAATTCAAAAACAAGAATTGTGTCGCAATTTCGAAATAGAACGTGAGAGGGGCCGATGCAGCTCTAGGATAGCCGAGGAAATGTTTGATGAAATTAAGAGCAAAAGTTCCTTACTGAAAGTGATTGACGCTGATGTCCCGAAAGGTATTCTGCCTCCCGAATATTCTTGCACCCTACACGACGTCAAAATAAAAGAAAGCGAATCGGAGGACGAGGTTTATGGAGAAAACGAATGGATTTGGAAGAACGTCCCTCGCGGTTTGAATTTCATGCGGCTGGAAGGAAAAGAAAAGGTGTTGGATTTCGCTATTTACGCCAACAGAAAGTTTACGGGAGGGATTGGCGACGAAGATATTCATCAACCCGAAGACGACGACGCGTGGTCAAAATTTTTTCTCGATTCTCCCGCGAACGCTACCCAGGTTGTTTGCGTGACAAAAATTAATGGAGAAAGCGGACATTTCTCGGTGAGGAAGATTGCCGGAGAATACTACGTCATAGCCGGCTCTAAGAACGTACACATGTTGTTCCAGTGCTACTCCGACGTCGAAAAATACACCGGGGAGAGATATTTAATCGCAAAAAAGGTGGCGATGGCGGTATTAGATACATTTGACGCGATGGAAGTTTCGAAATTGGATATTTTTAAGCGTTTCTTGAACGTCACTAAAACGACGGTAGTTTGCGAAATACTGCTAACCGATCGGCAACATATTGTCGATATTTCACACCTAACAGAATCGAAAATCTACGGCTTGTTGATGACATCAGCGCCCCGAAAGGTGTACGGTGACGACGACGAAGATAATTATTCGTTGTCGACTGTCTCTCATCAGGTCTGCTTGGAATATTTAAAGTTCGTGGGGATGTCAACGCCGGAATACTATTCGATATCTCCAAAAGACGTGAATGCTGAAATTACGAATATTCGAAGAATGAAAAATTGCGAAGGTTACGTTCTTTATTACTTAATAAACGACCGCACCGTCGGACTGGCGAAAGTGAAAACGATATGGTACGTTGTTTTGCGAGCTCTGCGAGAGAAGGCAGTCTATACCTTCTTTAACAGAAAATGTAAGCTCTCCGTTCCGGAAATGATAAAGAACACGGAAAGCCGGTTCATTGAAATTCAAAAGTGGCTAAAATTTAGCGACAATTTCTTAGACAATTGGAAAAAAATTGGAAAGGCATTCATTTGCTGGTTAGACAACGAAATCAAAGACGGCAAAATTTGTCCTGATGAAATACGTCCAAATTTTCCTACAGAGTGGAAACGGTTTTTAGAAGAAAATCGAACTAATGACGAATTTATTTAACGCGTAACGTACGCATATAAAATATTTTTGAATCTATATTAATAAAATGTATATTTTCTATATTTAATAAAATGTATATTTCTTGTCGTTTTTTTTTCATTTAAAAAAAAATTTGCTGCGATACATTTATTTATCATATTTTTATAATTTACATTTTCTTCGCGTATCGAAGCAAACTTTACTAGTTACGGCGATTCTCGCAAACAAGTGAATAATATCATTTTTGATGAGAAATAATTAAAATTTCCTGTTTAATCTGGTTTCATTTATTTCACTTTTTAAAAAATAAAACAGTCGATTTGGATGCACGAAGGAACAAACTAAAGGGACTCACTACTCGTACACAAATTTGTGCCAAAAATTGGCACAAATCCCTTTATTACCTAAAAAAAATTGTGCTAATTTTGTGCCATGTTCCCAATAGGGGGTTTTGACACAAATTTGTGCCAAAGCCATGTTCCCCATCTTATCTAGGGTAAAATATATGGAAGTGCGTCGCGTAATGTCACTATGTAACAACGACGTTTCCGAGAGAAATTGGCGTCGTGAATTTTTTTAAATTTTTTTTTAGTTTAGTTATCTCTAAAAATTATTTATCGAAGAAAAATTGAATTTAAGTTAGAATATACTATAAAAAAATAATTATATATAAAGTACACTTTAAAAATTAACTTAAAAAAAATCTTAAGGGTACCCCTCGCGCTTCGATTGGGGCACGAAATAACGTTACTTTTTACTTCTCGGGAAATGGTGCAAAATAAATTTTTTGTTTGTTAAGCGAGTTTTTTTTTTCGAGGGAAACAGAAAATAATCTAAGTCTGTAAAGAAATGGTATTCAGGTATCTAGAAAACAGGCAATTTTTGGAATTTTTTAAATTTTTTTCACTATCGTTTAAAATAAAAACTCCAGGGGCGCGTATAAAAATAAGTTGATATTTAGAGTTGGGAGGCCCAGCACTACTCTGTGACTGGGTGCGCACCACACTAGAAGAGAAATTTTGTTGTTTTTTTTTTGGGGGGGGAACCGAAAACTTAATTAACTCGGAAATAATTCGAGATATCGCAAAACTAAAATCAGTTGTAGGGTCCTTAGGTACTCCTCAATAGTTTGCGGGGGTACAGGGAGTTCCTGGGAAAAATTTCAAAATTTCCGAAAAAAAACTAAGTGTTCCCCCTTTGCGTAAGGTAATGGCACAAAAAAACCGTTCCCTTTATTATGGGTTAGTATCAAAAATTTAAATTGATTGTTCCCTTTAGAAATTTTTTCCACAGGAAATAAAAAAACACGGAATTTAGCCAGTAAACTAGCATGCCTCCTTACAGTAGGTCATAACTAATTGATAGATTGAAATCGCATTTACGTATGACCATTATTTTTTTTCTACGAATTTTTAAAATTAACGAGGTAACGTTCCCTTTAGTGCGATTTTATTATACGTTTTGGCACAAATTTGATCTTCTTGTTCCCTTTATTAATAAAGAATTTAGGCCGGAAATTTCCCGTAGTAAGATGCCATATTGACATGCTTATATTTTCAAACCTGTATGACCTATGTTGTACTATTTGTATCTTTTTGGTTATTCTTAGTATAATAGATTGTGATTTCCTTAGCACTAAATCGGCCATTTCTAACCTATATCTATAGGCTTACAATATCTAAATTTTTAACATTTAAAAAAAGTTACAATTTACCATTTTTAAGGGGGTAATATCTTTCCAAGTTCGCGAAGTAAGGGGCTGACAATGCTAAGGTGGTGCCACCAAAAAAAATGTTACATTTATTATGGATTTGTGCCAAAATTTTTAATTTATTGTTTCCTTCAGAATTTTTTTCCACCGAAATTAAAAAACAAATACGGAATTTAGGCAGGCAACTAGCATGCCTAGGTTGAAGATGCCATGTTGCCATTTTTATATATTCAAAACTGAGTGACTTAGCAGGCGTCACTATATGACGTCATAATCGGTTTGAAGATACTTTAAGCTTAACAAAATGGTACTCGAAAGCGTTCAGCCTTTTGCGATTCCCGTAAGGCGACACCATATTATAGTGACGTTTCGAAGGGAACCAGAAAACGACCTAACGTGCTCGCGCGACACCTTTTAGGGATAAACTATCGCTTCAACCCGATATAGTGACGTCAGGAAGGGAACTAATATAAGTCGAAGGTCTAAGTGCTAAAATCTAAAAAAGTTCATGAAAAATAATAATAATAATTCACAAAAAAAAATTTAAGTTTCGGAATTTGCACTTAGAACTTCGACTTATGTTAGTTCCCGATGAGGCGTCACTATATGACGTCATAATCGGTTTGAAGATACTTTAAGCTTAACAAAATGGTACTCGAAAGCGTTCAGCCGCTTTTGCGATTCCCGTAAGGCGACACCATATTATAGTGACGTTTCGAAGGGAACCAGAAAACGACCTAACGTGCTCGCGCGACACCTTTTTAGGGATAAACTATCGCTTCAACCCGATATAGTGACGTCAGGAAGGGAACTGATATAAGTCGAAGGTCTAAGTATAAGTCGAAAGTCTAAGTGCTAAGTCGAAGGTCTAAGTATAAGTCGAAGGTCTAAGTGCTAAGTCGAAAGTCTAAGTATAAGTCGAAGGCCTAAGAGCTAAGTCGAAGGTCTAAGTGCTAAGTCGAAGGTCTAAGTATAAGTCGAAGGTCTAAGTGCTAAGTCGAAGGTCTAAGTGCTAAAATCTAAAATTTCTCAAAGAAAATAATACACAAAATTTTTTAAGTCCAAATTATTTTTGCACTTAGACCATCAACTTATATTAGTTTAAGATGAGGCGTCACTATATGACGTCATAATCGGTTTGAAGATACTTTAAGCTTAACAAAATGTTACTCGAAAGCGTTCAGCCGCTTTTGCGATTCCCGTAAGGCGACACTATTATATAGTGACTTTTCGAAGGGAACCGAAAAACGACCTAACGTGCTCGCGCGACCACTTTTTAGGGATAAACTATCGCTTCATCCCGATATAGTGACGTCAGGAAGGGAACTGATATAAGTCGAAGGTCTAAGTGTGAAAATCTAAAAAAATTCATGAAAAAATAATAATAATAATTCACAAAAAAAAATTTAAGTTTCACTTAGAACTTCGACTTATATTAGTTCCCGATAAGGCGTCACTATATGACGTCATAATCGGTTTGAAGATACTTTAAGCTTAACAAAATGGTACTCGAAAGCGTTCAGCCGCTTTTGCGATTCCCGTGAGGCGACACTATATTATAGTGACTTTTCGAAGGAAACCGAAAAACGACCTAACGTGCTCGCGCGACACCTTTTAGGGGTGAACTATCGCTTCAACCCGATATAGTGACGTCAGGAAGATTTTTTTTATTTTTATTTTTTAAAAAATTACAAACCTTTTTTAGATTTTCAGATTTTTGCACTCAAATAAAATAATTAACGAATTTCTGCTTTTAAGACCATATTTTTGAAACAAATTATATCAATACATTTTAATTCTATTTTCAATCAATTTATATATTTTAGGTACCCCTTAAAAATAATTTTTCATAGAAAAAGGATTTTTAGGGATAACTAATGTAAAAAAAATATATGTAAAAAATAATTTAATATTTGACCTTTCTTCGAGAACTAGTATAAGTCGAAGGTCTACGTGCTAAAATCTAAATATATATATATATATATATATATATATATATATATATATATATATATTATATATATATATATATATATATATATATATATATATATATATATATATATATATATATAATATATATATATATTTATATATATAATATATAACTATATATATATATTATATATATATGACGGTTTAAGCTTAATAAAATGGTATTTGAAAGCGTTCAACCGCCTTTGCGACTCCCGTAAGGCGACACTATATAATAGTGAGTTTCGAAGGGAACCGAAAAACGACCTAACGTGCTCGCGCGACACCTTTTTAGGTATAAACTATCGCTTCAACCAGATATATGACGTTGGATCGGAAACTGATATAAGGCGAAAGTCTAAGTGCAAAAATCTTAAAATCTCAAAGAAATTAATTCTCTAAAATTTTTCAAGTCGAAATTATTTTTCGGAATTTTCACTTAGACCTTCGACTTATATTAGTTCCCTTGGAGGCGTCACTATATGACGTCATATTCGGTTTAAAGACAGTTTAAGCTTAAGAAAATCGTATTTGAAAGCGTTCAGTCGCTTTTGCGTTTCCCGTATGGCGTCACTATATTCTAGTGACGTTTCGAAGGGAACCGAAAAACGACCTAACGTGCTCGCGCGACACCCTTTAGGTATAAACTATCGCTTCAATCCGATATAGTGACGTTGGATCGGGAACTGATATAAGGCGAAAGTCTAAGTGCAAAAATCTAAAAATCTCAAAGAAATTAATTCTCAAAAAATTTTCAAAGCGAAATTATTTTTCGGAATTTGCGCTTAGACCTTCGACTTATATTAGTTCCCACCGAGGCGTCACTATATGACGTCATATTTGGTTTAAAGACAGTCTAAGCTTAAGGAAATGGTATTTGAAAGCGTTCAGCTGCTTTTGCGATTCCCGTATGTCGACACTATATTATAGTGACGTTTCGAAGGGAACCGAAAAACGACCTAACGTGCTCGCGCGACACCTTTTAGGTATAAACTATCGCTTCAACCCGATATAGTGACGTTGGATAGCTCGTCGGATCGAAAAATGATATAAGGCGAAGGTCTAAGTGCAAAAATCTAAAAATCTCAAAGAAAATAATTCTCAAAAAAATTTTAAGTCGAAATTATTTTTCGGAATTTAATTAATAAAATTGATAAAAAAAAATATAGTTATATTTGTTTTTTTTTTAAAACTATCATATATATATATAAATGCTCCGCGTCGTACACGATGAGGCACTGGTGTTTAAAGACCCGTCACAGAGACACAGTTGCTAGTATATGTTACTGCTGTGAGAGTGAACTCGCTCTCCCGAGATTCTTGTATGCGATATCAATAATATCACTACTCGAACATTACCATTAATAATTCAGAATAAATAGCAAAGGAAACCCACCTTCGCGAGGAAAAGTCCTTTCTGTGAAATGCTGTTCTTCAAAAGATTTTGAAGAAGCTGAAAAAACAGCACCGAGAGCAGCATTACCACTACCAGACAAAAGACATTCTGGATCTGGTAAGTAATAGGAGGATATTCATCTTTCGTTAAAGTTTTTATATTTTATTTAATTTTCAATTATTAATATTATTATTATTACTTTACTATCATTATTATTTTAATACTTGACAAATTTACATTCGAACAGTTAAGGGTAGCCAGAAAAGAGAACGTTATAGAGGCAGCAGCGGCCAGGTATACACTGACGAAACACCATCACCAGTTTTCCAGTGTTATTCCTCATTCAAGGTCCCTTCCCGAAAACAGTTGATGGAAGAAAGAAGTTTCAGCTACCTCGCTTATACCCCCGATGCATTGACGTCAGCTGCGAATAAAGCGAATGTTGGAAGATACCGTGAAAAAACTTTTCATTCTTTTGACTCTGGTGAGTAATAAGAATAAAATATTCATCTAACATCCTTCCAATACTTAATAAATTTATTATATTAAAACAGGTATGGGAATCCCATTACCACGACGATCACCAACTCCACCAAGAGATGTTGAAATTTTAAAGGATTTCCCTTTAGAATATTCAAACCCAGCGATATTGATTATTATTGTTTTTATTTTAGGCGCTGCGCAAATTTCCAGAGAGGAAGGCCTTTTGGCGAATTATGCCAATTTAACCGAAAAAATGAAGTCGTCCTCGATAGCAGCAGCTGAAGTTCGTAAAACTTATGAACAACGTAAGAAAATATATTTCATTTTTATTTTTTTAATCTTCTTTTTTTGTTCTTAGCTTCTAATATTATTTTTTTAATCTTAACTTATCTTCTAAATATTATATTCCTTTCATCTTTATTCCAGGTGCTAAGCGCAGAAGATTGGAAGAAATAGATTATCATATTTCCGATCTCGAAGAGGAAATATTTGAGAGAACGAGGAATAATTCAAGTATCGAATTTAATGATCGTAAGTAATAAAACCTTAATATAAGCTTTTGATCTATTTTAATTTAATTTAACCAAATTGATATGCGTTTAATATTTTTAATTCTTTTTTTTACTTCCTTTACTTAATTTTCCATGTACATTTGTAAAATTTTATATTCCGCTGTTTATTTCTTTTATTAGCTATCGATGATTCCTTCTCGGAGTATCAGCCGTCAATTGCCGAGCTGGCGTCGCACGAAGAAAATTCACCAGGACCACCACAACGACTACCACCACCATCAGCATCAGCATCAGCATCAGCATCAGCAGGCATTGATGAATCGTCATCATCGATATCAGATCATGGAATTCTAACTAAATACACCGGCTTGGATTCTGCAGGTTCCCACGAATATCGGTGTGATAAAAACAAATTCACTGCCCTGATAAATAGAGATAAACGTTGCCTTGCCAGGAATAAAGAAGATTCCTCAACCATCGCAAATCTGAAGAACATCCTCCCAACTCCTCTTGATAAACACTATCTTGGTGAAGAAGAGCTTGATCTTAAGCTGGCCGAGGTAGAAGAAGAGACGGAGGGAAAACTAAGTCAATTTATAAGTGATTTCGAGAAAAAAGCAAATAAACTCCGAACGATGATTAAGATTCAAAAAAATGATTATAACAATTACCATAAACAAATGGATTCAAAAAAGGTAGGCAAGTTCCACCCAGTACAATCGGAGATGGGATGGAGAAGAACCCTATCCTCATACACTGTTTACACGCGCTTGGGCGTTTTAGAAAATACAAGAAGATATATGGGAAAGGTCCACAAAATAGCAAAAAAACTCGATAAAGATATGGAAATAATAGTTGAACTCCTAGGAAAACGAGAACAAGAAAGCGAAGAACAAGAAGAAGAAGAAGAAAAAGAAGAAGGCCTCCAACAAATTTCATTAGACGCAGAAGAAGAAGAAGAAGAAGAAGAAGAAGAAGAACAGAAGCTTAAAAAGAATGTAAGCGAAAATGTCGAACAAAGAGAAATAGAAGAAGAAGGATCAATTCATGTACAACCAGAAATTGACGAAGAAGCCTTTGACGAAAATGAAGATCGAACAGCAGATGAAAATAACTTATCTGTTAAGGATTATCAAGAATTTTTTCATTGTGGTGTAGATAATACCGAGGTTTTGAAGAGATTATTTTTACGCCATAAAAAAGTTTTGAAAAGGAACAGAACAAAATTTGATATAACCACATTTCGTCAACAAATTCCTAAGGAAAACCCATTTAGATTAATGAATTCAGACGAATTAATAGCGTTACTAAAACAATTTAAATCAAATTGAATATCAAAGTCTTTGTGCATTTTATGTGATAATTCTTTTAAATTATAATAATATGAATATGAATGATTGAATTTTTTTTTCTTTAGATTTTCAAATGTTTGCACTAAGACCTTCGTGTTATATTAGTTCCCGATGAAACATCCTTAAATCAATATTTAATAAGCCTAACGATAGTTTATGGGCAAAAAATTATGTTTGATCATGTTAAGTCATTGTGCGATTCCCTTTGAAACGTAGCTATATCAAAGTATCGTTTCACAAGGAATCGCAAAAAATGACTAAATGTGTTTAAAATTTATTTTTTTACGATTAAACTATAGTCAAGCCTATCAATAGCTCATAGAGCGAAAGATCATCGGGAATCAATATAAAACGAAGGTTTAAGTCGAAAATATGAGAAAAATTTGTCAGTAAAAAAAATTCTGATTTTTGTTTTTTATATTTTTAAATTTTTATATTTCGACCACTTGTTCGATATTGAGGATAGAGCCACGTGTTTCTGTGAATATTACCCATAGTGTCGTATATTATTTTAATGTAATTTATGCAATCAAGACGATTAAAATAAATTTATCATTCTATACATTTTTTTTTTTTTCCCAAAAAAACACATTCTTAAAAAATTGAACAATGAAAAAAAGTTGATTTATTTTATTTTATGTATTTTTTCGCAATAGGGATGAGAAATAAATTTATCACTATATGATTTTTTGGATAAAGCTGAACTTCGTTCCTGATCTTGATATTCTCCTTGAAAACTAGGATAGCTTTACAAGAAGAACTAATACATTCGTGGAATCAGCGTAAGAAAATTGTTCTGAAAATGGCAAAAAAAAATTTTTAATTTTTGGGAGCTTTTATTTTTTTTTCTCGAAAACTACGATAGCTACAAGAAAACTAATAACATTCGTGGAATCAGCGTAAGAAAATTGTTCTGAAAATGGCAAAAAAAATGTTTTGGTTTTTGGGGCTATTTTATTTTTTTCTCAAAAACAACGATAGCTACAAGAAAACTTATAACATTCGTGGAATCAAACGTAAGAAAATTGGTTAAAAAAATGGAAATTTTTTTTTTTGATTTTTTGGGGCTTTTATTTTTTTCTCAAAAAACTACGATAGCTACAGGAAAAATAACCTTTGTGGATTTCAATCTATCAATTAGTTATGACCTACTACTGTAAGGAGGCATGCTAGTTTACTGCCTAAATTCCGTGTTTTTTTTTTATTTCTGATGGAAAAAATTTCTAAAGGGAACAATCAATTTAAATTTTTGGCACAAATCCATAATAAAGGGAACTGTTTTTTGTGTAAGCACCTTACGCAAAGGGGGAACACTTAAGGTTTTTATCCGGAAATTTTGAAACTTGTCCCAGGAACCCCTTGTACCCCCGCAAACTAGTAAGGAGTACCTAAGGACCCTACAACTGATTTTAGTTTTACGATATCTCAAATTATTCCTGAGTTATTAAAGTTTTCGGATTCCGCCCCCGAAAAAAAACAAAATTTCTTTTCTAGTGGGGTGTGCACCCGGTCACAGAGTAGTGCTGGGCCTCCCAACTCTAAATATCAACTTATTTTTATATGCGCCTCCAGAGTTTTTATTTTAAACGATAATGAACAAAAAATTAAAAATTTCCAAAAATTGCCTTTTTTTTTTTGTCTAGGTGGAAATTGGTGTTTTTGAGGCTTGTTTTCTTGCGACAATTTTACAATATGTAAGTACCTGAATACCAATTTTTTTATAGATTTAGATACCGTAATTATTATTTTCGGTTTCCCTCGAAAAAAAAACTCGCTTAAGAAACGCAAAATTTATTTTGCACCATCTCCCGAGAAGTAAAAAGTAACGTTATTTCGTGCCCCTATCGAAGCGCGAGGGGGTACCCTTAAGATTTTTTTAAGTTATTTTTTAAAGTGTACTCTATATATTATTATTATTTTTTTATAGTTTAGTCTCCCTTAAATTCAATTTTCTTCGATAAATAATTTTTAGACATAACTTAACTAAAAAAAATTAAAAAAAACCCACGACACTATTTTCTCTCTGAAACGTCGTTGTTACATAGTGACATTTCGGGACGCACTTCCATATATTTTACCCTAGATAAGATGGGGAACATGGCTTTGGCCCAAATTTGTGTCAAAACCACCTATTGGGAACATGGCACAAATTTGTGCACCAAATTTTAGGTAATAAAGGGATTTGTGCCAATTTTTGGCACAGATTAAACAGTAGATTTTAATTTTTTCCCATTAAAAATGATATTATTCACTTATTCGCGAGAATCAGCGTAACTAGTAAAGCTTACTTCGATACGCGAAGAAAATGTAAATTATAAAAATATAGTGGATAATTATATCGCAGCATATTTTTTTAAAAATGAAAACAAACGAGATGAATTATACATTTTATTAAATATAGATCAAAAATATTTTATATGCGTGCGTTATCCGTTAAATAAATTTGACATCAATTCGATTTTCTTCTAAAAACCGTTTCCACTCTGTAGGAAAATTTGGACGTATTTCATCGGGACAAATTTTGCCGTCTTTGATTTCGCTGTCTAACCAGCGAATGAATGCTTTTCCAATTTTTTTTGGACTTAAAAAATTTTGTGTATCATTTTGTTTGAGAAATTTTAGATTTTAGCACTTAGACCTTCGAATTATACTTAGACCTTCGAATTATACTTAGACCTTCGACTTATACTTAGACCTTCGACTTAGCACTTAGACCTTCGACTTAGCACTTAGACCTTCGACTTAGCACTTAGACCTTCGACTTATACTTAGACCTTCGACTTATACTTAGACCTTCGACTTTACTTAGACCTTCGACTTAGCAATTAGACCTTCTTTAATTATCTACCCCTAAAACCCGTTTGCTATGGAAAATTACTTTTGATGGCTACCTATATTAAAAAAATAATAATTTAGTTATCTCTAAACCCGTTTTCTATGAATAATTAATTTTGATGGGTAATTAAAATAACAAATATAAAAAAATATTTATTTATATAGTTTTTAAAAGCATCGTCTTTTAAGCAGAAATTCGTTAGTTCTTTTAGTTTGTGTTTAAAAAAGCAATAAATACGGTTACAAATAAAAACTAATCGTCGATAACATTTTTATTACTATTATACTTAAAGCCTTAACAAAATGGTACTCGAAAGCGTTCGAGCGCTTTTTGCGATCCCCCGTAAGAGCGACACTATATTATAGTGACGTTTCGAAGGGAACCAGAAAACGACCTAACGTGCTCGCGCGACCCCTTTTTAGGGATAAACTATCGCTTCAACCCGAAATAGTGACGTTTCGAAGGGAACTGATATTAAGTCGAAGGCTTAAGTGCGAAAATTAAAAAATTCATGAAAAAATAATATAATATTCCAAAAAATTTTTTAGATTTTCGTACTTAGAACTTCGACTTATATTAAGGTTCCCGATGAGTGCGTTCACTAATATACGTATAATCGTTTGAAGATACTTAAGCTTAAACAAATGGTAACTCGAAAGCGTTTCAGCCGCTTTGCGATTCCGTAAGGCGAAACACTATATTATAGTGACTTTTCAAAGGGAACCGAAAAAAACGACCTAACGTGCTCGCGCGACACCTTTTTTAGGGATAAACTATCGCTTCAACCCGATATAGTGACGTCAGGAAGGGAACTGATATAGGTTCGAAGGCCTAAGTGCGAAAATCTAAAAAAATTCATGAAAAATAATAATAATTCACAAAAAAAAATTTAAGTTTCGGAATTTGCACTTAAGAACTTCGACTTATATTAGTTCCCGATGAGGCGTCACTATATGAACGTCATAATCGGTTGAAGATACTTTAAAACTTTAACAAAATGTCCCGAAGCGTTCAATTCCGCTTTGCGATTCCCGTAGGCGACATCTATTATATAGTGCCTTTCGAGGGAACCGAAAAAACGACCGCTAACCGTGCTTCGCCGCGACCCTTTTTGGTTGAGAAACTGAATGCTACACCCGCTAATAGTGCGTCAGGTAAGGGAATGATATAGGTCGCAAGGCCTAAGTGCGAAAATCTAAAAAAATTTCAATGAAAATAATAATAATATTCACAAAAAAAAATTTAAGTTTCGGAATTTGCATAGAACTTCTAATCACATTATTACGCAATTAGGCGTCACCATTGACGTCCTCAGCAGCGAAAGGGTTAAGCTTAACAAAATGGTACTCGAAAGCGTTCAGCCGCTTTTGCGATTCCCGTAAGGCGACACTATATTATAGTGACTTTTCGAAGGTAACCGAAAAACGACCTAACGTGCTCGCGCGACACCTTTTTTAGGGATAAACTATCGCTTCAACCCGATATAGTGACGTCAGGAAGGGAACTGATATAGGTCGAAGGCCTAAGTGCGAAAATCTAAAAAAATTCATGAAAAAATAATAATAATAATTCACAAAAAAAATTTAAGTTTCGGAATTTGCACTTAGAACTTCGACTTATATTAGTTCCCGATGAGGCGTCACTATATGACGTCATAATCGGTTTGAAGATACTTTAAGCTTAACAAAATGGTACTCGAAAGCGTTCAGCCCGTTTTGGCGATTTCCCGTAAGCGACACTATATTATAGTGACTTTCGAAGGGAACCGAAAAAACGACCTAACGTGCTCGCGCGACACCTTTTTAGGGATAAACTTCGCTTCAACCCGATATAGTGACGTCAGGAAGGGAACTGATATAAGTCGAAGGTCTAAGTGCGAAAATCTAAAAGCTAAAAATTCATGAAAAAATAATAATAATAATTCACAAAAAAAAATTTAAGTTTCGGAATTTGCACTTAGAACTTCGACTTATATTTAGTTCCCGATGAGGCGTCACTATATGACGTCATAATCGTTTTGACGATAGTTGAAGCTTACGAAAATGGCATTTGAACGCTTTTGCGATTTGCGATTCCCGTAAGGCGACACTATATTATAGTGACGTTTCGAAGGGAACCGAAAAACGACCTAACGTGCTCGCGCGACACTTTTTTAGGGATAAACTATCGTTCAACCCGATATAAGTGACGTCAGGCGAAGGGAACTGATATAGGTGAAGGCCTAAGTGGCGAAAATCTAAAAAATCATGAAAAAATAAATTAATAATAATTCACAAAAAAAAAATTTAAGTTTTCGGAATTGCACTTAGAAACTTCGACTTATATTAATTTCCCGATGAGGCGTCACTAATCAGACGTCATAAATCGTTTGAAGATACTTTAAAGCTTAACAAAATTGTACTCGAAAGCGTTCAGCGCTTTTGCGATTCCCGTAAGGCGACACTAATATTATAGTGACTTTTCGAAGGGAACCGAAAAACGACCTAACGTGCTCGCGGCGACACCTTTTAGGTGAAAACTATCGCTTCAACCCGATATAGTGACGTCAGGAAGGGAACTGATTATAAGTCGAAGGCCTAAGTGCGAAAATCTAAAAAAAATTCATGAAAAAAATAATAATAATCATTCACAAAAAAAAATTTAAGTTTCGGAATTTGCACTTAGAACTTCGACATCTTATATGTAGTTTTCCGATAAGGGCGTCACTATCTGACGTTCATAATGTTTGAAGATACTTAAGCTTAACCACAAAATGGTACTCGAAAGGTTCAGCCGCTTTGCGATTCCCGTAAGTGCGAAACACTATATATAGTGACATTTTCGAGGGACGAAAAACGACCTAACGTGACTCGCTTGCGTACACCTTTTTTAGGGAAAACTATCGCTTCAACCCGAAATAGTGACGTTTCGAAGGGAACTGATATAAGTCGAGGTCTCAGGGCGAAAATCTAAAAAATTTCATGAAAAAATAATAATTAATAATTCTATCAGAAAAAATTTAAAGTTTCGGAATTTTGCCACTTAGAACTTCGCTTATATTAGTTTCCCGATAAGGGCGGTCACTATATGGACGTCATAATCGGTTTGAAAATACTTTAAGCTTAACGAAATGGTACTCGAAAGCGTTCAGCCGCTTTTGCGATTCCCGTAAGGCGACACTATATTATAGTGACTTTTCGAAGGGAACCGAAAAACGACCTAACGTGCTCGCGCGACACCTTATTAGGGATAAACTATCGCTTCAACCCGATATAGTGACGTCAGGAAGGGAACTGATATAGGTCGAAGGCCTAAGTGCGAAAATCTAAAAAAATTCATGAAAAAATAATAATAATAATTCACAAAAAAAAATTTAAGTTTCGGAATTTGCACTTAGAACTTCGACTTATATTAGTTCCCGATGAGGCGTCACTATATGACGTCATAATCGGTTTGAAGATACTTTAAGCTTAACAAAATGGTACTCGAAAGCGTTCAGCCGCTTTTGCGATTCCCGTAAGGCGACACTATATTATAGTGACTTTTCGAAGGGAACCGAAAAACGACCTAACGTGCTCGCGCGCGACACCTTTTTTAGGGATAAACTATCGCTTCAACCCGATATAGTGACGTCAGGAAGGGAACTGATATAGGTCGAAGGCCTAAGTGCGAAAATCTAAAAAAAATTCATGAAAAAATAATAATAATAATTCACAAAAAAAAATTTAAGTTTCGGAGTTTGCACTTAGAACTTCGACTTATATTAGTTCCCGATGAGGCGTCACTATATGACGTCATAATCGGTTTGAAGATACTTTAAGCTTAACAAAATGGTACTCGAAAAGCGTTTACTTTAAGCTTAACAAAATGGTACTCGAAAGCGTTCAGCCGCTTTTGCGATTCCCGTAAGGCGACACTATTATATAGTGACTTTTCGAAGGGAACCGAAAAACGACCTAACGTGCTCGCGCGACACCTTTTTAGGGATAAACTATCGCTTCAACCCGATATAGTGACGTCAGGAAGGGAACTGATATAGGTCGAAGGCCTAAGTGCGAAAATCTAAAAAAATTCATGAAAAAATAATAATAATAATTCACAAAAAAAAATTTAAGTTTCGGAATTTGCACTTAGAACTTCGACTTATATTAGTTCCCGATGAGGCGTCACTATATGAGTCATAACGGTTTGAGATACTTTAAGCTTAACAAAATGGTACTCGAAAGCGTTCAGCCGCTTTTGCGATTCCCGTAAGGCGACACCATATTATAGTGACGTTTCGAAGGGAACCAGAAAACGACCTAACGTGCTCGCGCGACACCTTTTTTAGGGATAAACTATCGCTTCAACCAGAAATAGGGACTCAGGAAGGGAACTGAAATAGGTCGAAGGCCTAAGTGCGAAAAATCTAAAAAAATTCATGAAAAAATAATAATAATAATTCAACGAAAAAAACAATTTTAAGTTTCGGAATTTGCACTTAGAACTTCGACTTCTATTAGTTCCCGATTAGGCGTCACTATATGACGTCATAATCGGTTTAAAGATACTTTAAGCTTAACAAATGGTACCGAAAGCGTTCAGCGCTTTTGGATTCCGTAAGGCGAAACATAATATAGTGGACCTTTCGAAGGGACGAAAAACGACCTATCGTGCTCGCGCGACTCCTTTTTTAGGGAAAACTATCGCTTCACCCCGATATAGTGACGTCAGGAAGGGAACTGATATAAGTCGAAGGTCTAAGTGCGAAAATCTAAAAAAATTCATGAAAAAATAATAATAATAATTCACAAAAAAATTTTAAGTTTCGGAATTCGCACTTAGACCTTCGACTTATATTAGTTCCCGATGAGGCGTCACTATATGACGTCATAATCGGTTTGAAGATATTTTGAGCTTAACAAAATGGTTCTCGAAAGCGTTCAGCCGCTTTTGCGATTCCCGTAAGGCGACACTATATTATAGTGACTTTTCGAAGGAAACCGAAAAACGACCTAACGTGCTCGCGCGACCACTTTTTAGGGATAAACTATCGCTCATCCCGATATAGTGAACGTCGGAAGGGAACTGATTAGGTAGAAGGTCTAAGTGCTAAAAAATAAAAATATCAAAGAAGCTATTTCACAAAAAAAATTTAAGTTTTCGGAATTTGCACTTAGAACTCTTCGACTTATATTAGTTCCCGAATCGAGGCGTAACTATATGACGTCATAATCGTTTTGACGATACTTTAAGCTTAACAAAATGGTACTCGAAAGCGTTTCAACCGCTTTTGCGATTCCCGTAAGGCGACACTATATTATAGTGACTTTTCGAAGCGGATACCGAAAAACGACCTAAACGTGCTCGCAGCGACCCTTTTTAGGGATTAAACCTAAAAATATCCGCTTCAACCGATAAATAGTGACGTTCAGGAAGGGAACTGAATATAAGTCGAAGGCCTAAGTGCGAAAATCAAAAAAAATTCATGAAAAAATAATAATAATAATTTCACTAAAAAAAAATTTAAGTTTCGGAATTGCACTTGCAACTTCGACTTATTATTAGTTCCCGATGAGGGGGGTCGTCACTATAATGAACGTCATAATCGGTTTGAAGATACTTTAAGCTTAACAAAATGGTACTCGAAAGCGTTCAGCCGCTTTTGCGATCCCCGTAAGGCGACACTATATTATAGTGACGTTTCGAAGGGAACCGAAAAACGACCTAACGTGCTCGCGCGACACCTTTTAGGGATAAACTATCGCTTCAACCCGATATAGTGTCGTCAGGAAGGGAACTGATATAAGTCGAAGGTCTAAGGGCGAAAATTCTAAAATAAATTCATAAAAAATAATAATAATAATTCACAAAAAAAATTTTAAAGTCAAAATTTCGAAAAAGTAATTCGACTTATATTAGTTCCCGATAAGGCGTCACTATATGACGTCATTATCGGTTTGTCGACAGTTTAAGCTTACAAACATGGTACTCGAAAGCGTCTCATCAGCCGCTTTTGCGATTCCCGTAAGGCGACACTATATTTATGACTTTTCGAAGGTTAACCGAAAAAAACGACCTAACGTTCTCGCGCGACACCTTTTTAGGATAAACTATCGCTTCAACCCGATATATTTGTGACGTCAGGTAAGGAACTGATAGGTCGAAGGCCTAAGTGCGAAAATCTAAAAAAAATTCATGAAAAAATAATAATAAAGAATTCACAAAAAAAAATTAAGTTTCGGAATTTGCACTTAGAACTTCGACTTAAATTAAAGTTCCCGATGAGGGCCGTCACTATTGATCTGTCATAATCGGTTTTGAAGAACTTAAGCTTAACAAAAATGCTACTCCGAAAAGCGTTCAGCGCTTTTGCGATTCCGTAACGCGACACTATAATTTAGGTGACTTTTTCGAAGGGAACGAAAAACGACCTAACGTCTCGTGCGACACTTTTTTGGGATAAACTATCGCCTTCAACCCGATATATAGTGACGTCAGGAAGGGAACTGATATAGGTCGAAGGCTAAGTGCGAAAAACTAAAAAAATTCATCGAAAAAATAATAATAATAATTCCAGACACTAAAAAAAAATTTAAGTTTCGGAATTTGCACTTAGAACTTCGACTTATATTAGTTCCCGATGAGGCGTCACTATATGACGTCATAATCGGTTTGAAGATACTTTAAGCTTAACACATGGTATCGAAAGCGTTCAAGCCGCTTTTGCGATTCCGTAAGGCGACACTATTATTAGTGACTTTTCGAAGGGACGAAAACGACCTACACGTGCTCGGCGACACTTTTTAGGGATAAACTATCGCTTCAACCCGATATAGTGACGTCCAGGAAGGGAACTGTAATAGGCCGAAGGCCTAAGTGCGAAAATCTAAAAAAATTCCAGTAAAAAAATAAATAATAATATTCACAAAAAAAAATTTAAGTTTCGTGATTGCACTAGAATTCGACTTTATTAGTTCCGATGAGGCTTCACTATAATGACGTCATACATCGGTTGAAGATACTTTAAGCTTAACAAAATGTTACTCGAAAGCGTCGCTTTTGCGATTTCCGTAAGGCGACACTATATTATAGTGACTTTTCGAAGGTAACCGAAAAACGACCTAACGTGCTCGGGCGACAACTTTTTAGGGATAAACTATCGCTTCAACCCGATATAGTGACGTCAGGAAGGGAACTGATATAGGTCGAAGGCCTAAGTGCGAAAATCTAAAAAAATTCATGAAAAAATAATAATAATGAATTCACAAAAAAAAATTTAGTTTCGGAATTTTGGCACTAGAACTTCGACTTATATAGTTCCCGATGAGGCGTCACTATATGAGGTCATAATCGGTTTGAACGATACTTTATAGCTTAACAAAATGGTACCGAAGCGTTCAGCGCTTTTGCGATTCCCGTAGGCGACACTATATTTAGTGACTTTTCGAAGGAACCGAAACGACTAAACGTGCTTCGCGCGAACACTTTTTAGGGATTAAACTATCGCTTACGCCGATATAGTGACGTCAGGAGGGAACTGATATAATCGAAGGGCCTAAGTGCGAAAGTCGTAAAAAAATTTTCATGAAAAAATAATATAAGTAATTCACAAATAACAAATTTAAGTTCGGAATTTTTGCACTCAGAACTTCGGGACTTATATTAGTTCCCCGATGAGTGCGTCATATATGACGTCATAATCGGTTTGAAGATATTTTGAGCTAACAAAATGGTACTCGAAAGCGTTCAGCGCTTTTGCGAATTCTCCCCACAGATTTATTACTTATGTTGTCCCATAATTTATTTTAAGTTTAGTCACCCTAAAAAAGATTTAATGAAGAAAACGGTATTTTATGGGAGACTAAATAAAAAAAAGAATATTCTGAAACTGATATAGATCGAAGATCTAAGTGTTAAAATCTTAAAATTCCCCAAAAATATTCACAAATTTTTTTAAGTCGAAATTAATTGTCAGTAATTTCACAAAGACCTTTGACCTCTATGGCGGTTCCCGAAGAGGCGTCACTATGTGACGTCATAATCGGTTCAATTTAAACATAAATTTTGAATTATGATTTATTCTAAGAATAATGTTTTTACTAGCTACGACGGGTTTAAATAAAATACGATAATTAATACAAATTTTTATTCCTTAAAATAAAATATTTAATTATATAATTTTCAGAGATCGGAAATTTTTCCATATGTACCAATCAAAAAACCTTTATATAAAAAACAACAACAATTTTTTAATTTATTTTAAAGTTCTCCATTGTATACGTCGAACAGCTTCAAAAATGTTGTTGAGAAATTCATGATTATCAACACGGGAAAAAGCCAAATGAAATGTTATTGGCTTGGTAAGAAGTAGAAATCGTTCTAATAACTTAAAAAAAGAACTCGGTTCAAAAAAATAGATATCGTCTTTCAACCATAATGGACTCTGAAATAAATTTTTTTCTCTTTCGGCCTCGTATTTACGGCAATCGATCGATTCAAGATTAGCTGGCAAACAACCCGTCGGTGAGAGAGTATATTGCTTTATGTTCCACCTAATGATTGAATTTCCGCGCATATCGTTCATAGTCACCATGATCCTTTTGAACAGTTGGTCGATATCTGTTAAGTGCTCCGGATTAAGGCATCTATTAAAGCGCTTAAACGAGCTTCTTCGTCCGTACGCTACGTATCGATCAAAATTAAATTCTATTCCTCTCTTTAAAGAACGAGTAATGTTCAAAATATTATAAACTTTGCAAACATCGAAACGTTCCCATTTGAAAAATATTACGACCTTTTCCAGTTTTGGAGAGACGCGACAAATATCATATAAGACATCCGAAAAATCGATTTTTAATTCTACCAAATTTTTAAAAACAGCTTTATTTTCAATATCAGATATCATTTCGCAGTTTCCGACGGAGGCATCATGATTTATTCTGATTTCTAAGTCGGTCAAATTCGGAAAAGCTTCGACGATTTTATTACTCAATGAGCCGCACGATATTCTTCAAAAATTCTCCATATGTCGTCGTACGACATTCTCAAGATACGCACATTCGGAAATCGGAATGGAGAAAGGGTATGTAAATTTTGGTTTCTTTGAAGGATAGCATTAAATTGACAAACGCTGCGTAAATTCAATTCCAAGGAACCGTCGATCTTTCCAATACTCTTTTGTAATCGGTTTCTAAAAACGTTCGTATCCCAGGAATCGATAATTTTCTTTTCCATTTCACTTAGCCAAGATACACTCGAATGTAAATGGCATATTTGCGCACTGCCCTTCATAGTCTGGCGCATAAAGAGAAAAATAACCGCGTAAATGCCTTTGCACGAGAGACAAAATGGTATTTCGATTTTGTTTCTTTCATCACGATCTTTCGTCAGAAGTTTCCGAAAATTGAGTTCCAACATTTCTAATAATGCTCTATTACCCGCTGCTGCTGCTGCTGCTGCTTCTCCTTCTCCTTCTCCTTCTCCCTCTGAAAATGTTACGCAATTTTCGAATTGCCGCGGGGCTTCTCTGATTTCCCATTCGATCATTCTTCTATTTTCAATTTCAACAACCACTACTAAATTATTTAAATTTTGGTTAAAACAATTGTCGCATTTACTGAAAGTATCTTCCGACATAAAATAGTCGTAGCAGGGAAATAGTTCTTCCTCCGA